>CM032446.1:234451449-234638949 GCA_019049505.1 Pachyrhynchus sulphureomaculatus | reverse complement strand
TAGCCACTTCTCTTTTCATCAGCTCCCACACATTTTCAATAGGGTTCATATCAGGGCTATTACCGGCCAATCCAACAGAGGGATATTTTTTTCTGCCAAAAAAGCTTTAACAGACCGAGCAGTGTGGCAGGGAGCTCCATCTTGCATGAAAGTGAATGGTTCCCCATTTGGAAACCATTCTCTGAGCTGCGGAATCAACCGATTTTGTAATACTTCTTTATACTGATCTTGCCTCATTATTCCTTTGACGACGTATAGACGTCCAGTGCCCTTGCCGCTGATGACTGACCAAATCATCACTTTGGTGGGATGTTTAACCGTCGGGACGACACAATCAGGATGAAACTTTTCTCCATGACGACGACGCACATACTGAGCTTTATTCTGCAAAATTTCGAATGTGCTTTCGTCACTGAAGCAGACCTGTCAAAAATAGGAAAAAATATATAAACTTCCATGTTTATTTGCTTTATTTAACTGAAAATGATAATAATGTATCAATTATTGATTAAATTGCTGTATCTTACCGATCTCCAGAAGTCCACATCTTTGTCTTGCCATTGTTTGGCTCACTTCAGGCGCTTTGCTTTCATTGCAGCTGTTAACTTGGGCTTCCTGGCGGGGCGACAGGCCTTAAAATCTAATTCTTTCAATTTTCTTCGAACAGTGCGCTCAGAAGCATTTACGCTAGCATCCTGGAGTTGTGATTTTATTACCTTTGTGGTAGCAAATCTGTTTTCTACACAAATTTTCTTCAAACATCTCTCTGGCCGTGGAGTGAAAATTGGTTTTTCTACCGCATCTTTTCTTTCTTTTCGGGCTTAATTCCTTCCCTGACTCAATTTTCTTTTTTATGCGTCGTACACTAGCTTCAGAAACCTCCAATCTTCGTGATATTTCTCGGTTTGTAAATGTTTTCGCAATCACAAGGGCCTTCACTTCAGCTTTTTTACGTGGTGAAAGATCGCCTTTTCTACCCATAATGAAAATAGTCCAATTACTTTTTTAAAACACTGCATACAAAATAAACTAATAACTGAGTAGTATAAAACTGTTAAACAAACAATCACAGTCCATAAAGCCACAGAAACACGTCCGTACCTGACTCGATTCCGATCGCGACTGATACAGGTTTGTACTTGTTTACGTTCATGTATCATTTTGTCAACACAGTGTTGCCATATGTTAAAAATAAATACAAATATGTAGTCTACAACAATTCTTTTAAATAAAAATCAATAATATTGTAGTTTAAATATACCATTATTGCATAAAAACTCTTAAGAAACATAAAATTACTAAAAAAAATACAGTGCGTCTAATAATTTGGCCAGAGACTGTATATATATATATATATATATATATATATATATATATATATATATATATATATATATATATATATATATATATATATATATATATAAATATATATATACGTATATATATAAATATATATATACGTATATATATAAATATATATATATATATATATATATATATATATATATATATATATATATATATATAATATATACGTATTTATATATTTATATATATATATATATATATATATAAATATATAAATACGTATATATATAATATATATATATATATATATATATATATATATATATATATATATATATATATATATATATATATATATATATATATATATATATGTATATATGTATATATGTATATATATATATATATATATATATATATATATATATATATATATATATATATATATGTATATATACATGTATGTTTTGATGAATGTTCTCACGGGTGTGAAATGCAATAGCGGTTTTTCGGGTATCCCGTATTAGCTTAAAATCCCTTGATGGACGGTTTCGCTGACGTTTCGATAGAATCTCATCCATCTTTTTCAAAGCATTGATCACTGGACATTATCTTGGCGTTGAATGGATCATTCAACGCCAAAACACCGTCCAGTGATCAACGCCTTGAAAAAGATGAATGAGATTCCATCGAAACGTCAGCGAAACCGTCCATCAAGGAACTTTAAGCTAACACGGGATACCTGAAAAATCACTACTATGTATATCTATAATATATATAAAATGCAACGTCTCTCTGTCTGTCTGCCTGTCTGTCTGTCTGTCCGTTAGTGCGCCTATCACTGAAGAACCACTTATCCGATTTACGTACTTTTTTTTTTAAACATACATATGTTCTCTGGCCAGGTTATAGGCTATATTTTATTACGATAGGTAGCCTAAGGAATGAGCAGTGACGTAAAATAGTGAATGATGTCGGAAATAAGATTGCCGCTAGCGCGTGCCTTTGCAATACACAGCCTAAACCATTAAATATGGAACAATATCATGTAGCAAAGAATATCTGTAATGTATAATCTATAATATATATAAAATGCAATGTCTCTCTGTCTGTCTGTCTGTCCATTAGCGCGTTTATCACGCGGGAACCACTTATCCGATTTACCTGTCTTTTTTTTAAATTCATACATATATTCTTTGGCCAGGTTATATAATAATAATAATAATCTATATCTATATAAAATGCAATGTTTGTCTGTCTGTCTGTCTGTCCGTTAATGCGCTTATCCCTCGAGAACCACTTATCCGATTTACGTGATTTTTTAAATTCATACATATGTTCTCTAACCAGGTTATAGGTATATATTTTATTACATCTATAATATATATAATTCTGTCTGTCTGTCCGTTAGTGCGCTTATCACTGGAGAACCACTTATCCGATTTTCGTACTTTTCTTTTAAAACATACATATGTTCTCCGGCCAGGTTACAGGCTATATTTTATTACGATAGGTAGCATAAGGAATGAACAGTGACAATAATAGTAAATGAAGTCGGACAAAGTTTGCCGCTAGCGCGTTCTCTTGCAATACACAGTCCAAACCATTAAATATGGAACAATATTATGTAGCAGAGAATATCTATAATATATATAAAATGCAATGTCTCTCTGTCCGTCTGCCTGTCTGTCTGTCTGTCCGTCCGTTAGTGTGCTTATCACTGGAGAACCACTTATCCGATTTACGTGCTTTTTTTTTTAAACATACGTATGTTCTCTGGCCAGGTTATAGGATATATTTTATTAGGTGACATAAGGAATAAGCAGTGACGATAATAGTGAATCAAGTCGGAGAAAAGTTTGCCGCTAGCGCGTACTCTTGCAATACACTCCCTAAAGCATTAAATATGGAACAATATCATGTAGCAAAGAATACAATATATATAAAATGCAACGGCTCTCTGTCTGTCTGTCCGTTAGTGCGCTTATCACTCGAGAACCACTTATCCGATTTACGTGTTTTTATAAATTTATACATATGTTCTATATAATTCGATATAAGCCTAGATAATGGGAGATAAGGTGAGATAATGGGAGATAAGGAGAAATAATGGGAGATAAGTCGAGATAAGCCTCGATAATGGGAGATAAGGTGAGATAATGGGAGATAAGTATAAATAATGGGAGATAAAGAGAGATAATGGGAGATAAGCAGAGATTAGTCTAGATAATGGGAGTTATGGTGAGTTAATGGGAGATAAGGAGAAATAATGGGAGATAAGGAGAAATAATAGGAGATGAGCAGAGATAAGCCTAGATAATGGAAATTATGTAGAGATAATGGGAAATAAGGAGAAATATTGGGAGATAAGGAGAAATAATGGGAGATATTTTATTACGTTGGGTAACATAAGGAATAAGCAGTGACTCTAGTAGTGAATCAAGTCCACGCGAGCGGAGCCGCGGGCCCGGCTAGTATATATATATATATATATATATATATATATATATATATATATATATATATATATATATATATATATACATACATACTTACAACCCTATTTTATATGTAACATTAAAGTACTTACTGCTAAGTGGTGTGTTCAAAAATTGTTGTTTGTGGGGGCACTTTATTACACTTATTCATAAGAAAAAACAGGGAAAAACACAAGAAAAACTCGACATATTCATCTCTGGGAAATATAATAAATTTTTACTTAATTTTGTTAAAATAGTACAGAGAATTGTGTGGTTGTAAAATGATTTTAATTTATAAAGGATTTTTTTTGTTATGTTTTCTAGTCATTTTGCTAAGAGCAGTGTGTTTCTATCTCTTAGTTAAGTTGTGGTTGATCCTGGACAAAACTAACGCAACAATCTGAAAATTAATTTATCTTTTTCTTATGTCAGTTTTAAAGTTTATCGAGTATTTGAATAGTAGGCTATGCATATTTTGTTTCGTTGTTTATGACAGAAATCAAAACAATTCGTTTAGATTTACAGTTTTAAAGTATTTTTTAGAAGATAAACAATTTTGTGTAATAATGCGATAGATTTTCTTTAAAAGTAAGCTTATAAACTGTTCCCTTTTTCAAAGTAATACGTTTTTGTGATAGACTGTTTTATTTTTGACCCCGAAGAATTAGGTAAATGAATCGAACAAGGAATTTAACTGAATACGAGGTAGTGCGAGCCTCAGTTTTATTGGACGAGGGATATTGTCAGAGTTATGTTGCTAATTTGTTAGGCAAACATCGTTCCACAGTAAGTCGTATGGTAAGACGCTTGAATGAAGAAGGAACTTATTCTAGAAGGCTAGGGCAAGGGCGAAAACGATGCACTAGCGACCTAGATGAACGTTTTATAAGACAGTATGCTTTAAGAAACAGGACTGTCACTAGTTCTATAATAAGAAACGAACTTGAAGCTGTTCGCAATGTCACAATTTCTTCTAAAACAGTTAGAAGATGGTTAAATGAAGCTGGATTAAACAGTAGGGGACCAGCCACTGCGCCCTTGCTTACTAGAGAGAACAGAGTTGCCAGGTTACGTTTTGCTCGAAATCACGAAAACTGGTCTGTGGATGATTGGAAACAAGTTTTCTTCACAGATGAAACTAGGGTTAGTCTAAAACATCCAGATGGTCGTGAGCGAGTATGGCGAAGACCAGGAGAGAGGTTTGTTTCTTGCAATATCTCTGCAAGGATTCCATTCGTCGGTGGCTCTGTTATGTTCTTGGGTGGCATCTGCTTTGATGCTCGCACATAGTTAGTTCCTGTCCGTACGAGATCCATGAATGCTGACTACTATCTTGAGAATATTGTAATAGAACATGTGACGCCTTTCGGTCATTTTTGGAGCCCAATTTCCTGCTTATGCAAGACAACGCTCAACCTCACGTGGCTAGGGAGGTACTTGATTATCTTAATCAAGTTAATATACCGATTATGCAATGGCCACCAAAAAGCCCGGATCTGAATCCGATAGAACATGTGTGGGATCACCTTAAGAAAAATGTGAAACGTCATATACCTGCACCTAGAAACCTGAGGGAACTTGAAAATGCAGTTATCACAGAATGGGAGCAAATTCCTCAAGATTTTATCCAAAATTTAATTAGAAGCATGCCTAGGCGCATAAACGCTGTCATCCGAAGTAGAGGAGGCAACACACGCTACTAGTGTCCCAGTTACACCATTAATTTTGCTACTAGTGTCCCAGTTTATTTTTTTCATTATTACATAATTTCAACGATTTTGTTATTAGGTCTTAAGAATAATTTTAATTCGAATCTTATAGAGAAATTTGGTAGCTAATTCACTTTTAAAGTATCCGAATAAGTTTTTTCTAACTTTTAGTGTAACCAATGTTCATAAAAAATTATTAAAATTAATTCATTATAGAGATTTGTATGATTTAATATATTGTTGCGTTAATTTTGTCCAGGAGTGTATATATATATATAACACATGGGCTGAAAAGTCCCGGGCCTAACACATAAATGGCGCTAGTTTTATTGCAGTCACCTTTTTTTCAGTTAATACTAACCTTCAAAAGACAGCTGTTAAAATTTCATGATATTCTATTCATTAGTTTGTGAGTTATTGTGCTAAGAGTGACGCTACTTTTGTTATTTTCAAAACAATGGATCAAAAACAATTTCGTGTTTTAATTTTACACTACTTCTTGATGGAAAAAAATACCGTTCAAGCGAAGCAATGGCTTGAAAAGTGTTATGGGGACTCCGCTCCATCAGAAACAACAATAAAACGTTGGTTTGCTGACTTCAAACGTGGTCGTAGAGACACCGATGATGCAGAACGCAGTGGACGTCCAAATGAGGCGGTAACACCAGAAAACATCAAAAAAATCCATAAAATCGTTTTGAATGATCGAAAAGTGAAGTTGCGTGAGTTAGCTGACATCGTAAAGATATCAAAAGAACGTGTTGGCTTTATATTGCATGAGCATTTGACTATGAGAAAGCTCTGTTCAAAGTGGGTGCCGCGTTTGCTCACTGTTGATCAAAAACAAGAACGTGTTGATGATTCTGAGCAGTGTTTGGCCATGTTTAAACGTAACAAACCGGAATTTTTGCGTCGATATGTGACAATGGATGAAACGTGGATCCATCACTTCACTCCGGAATCAAAACGATCATCATCTGAGTGGACAGCAACTGGTGAACCTCGTCCAAAGCGCCCGAAAGCACAACAATCGGCTGGAAAGGTTATGGCCTCGGTATTTTGGGATGTGCGTGGTGTAATATGCATCGACTATCTTGAGAAAGGAAATACCATCAACAGTGAATATTATATAGCGTTATTGGAGCGTTTGAAGGCCGAAATTGCAAAGAAACGACCGCATATGGCAAAGAAAAAAATTTTGTTTCATCAAGACAACGCACCGTGTCACAAGTCAATCAAAACAATGGCAAAACTACATGAATTGAACTTCGAATTGCTCCCACATCCACCGTATTCGCCAGATTTGGCTCCCAGCGACTACTGGCTGTTCGCAGACCTGAAAAAAATGCTCGCCGGTAAGAAATTTCGCACGAATGAAGAGGTTATCGCTGAAACTGAGGCCTATTTTGAGGCAAAAGATAAATCGTTCTACAAAAGTGGTATTGAAATGTTAGAGCGGCGCTGGAATGATTGCGTTGCTCTTGATGGAGATTACGTTGATGAATAAAGCTAATTTTGAACAAAAAAAACCGTGTTTTCTTTGTTAGGCCCGGGACTTTTCAGCCCATGTGTTATATATATATATATATATATATATATATATATATATATATATATATATATATATATATATATACATACATACACTCCCACACACCTCTTTTTCATGGTTTGCATAACTGAAATAAAAAAAGACACAAAAAATACAGAAATGCCATTAGCTGCCTGTTTCTTGCTAATCCAAACTGTTTCTTCGGCAAACCGAGTCCAAACAAAACATGGCGTTGAATTATTAAAAGCTAATAAAGATACAAAAATCTCATTTTTGGTTCCTGAAACCATATGTTGCACCAGTAATGATTAAGACAATGTAATCTTTTAACAAGTTTTAATATGTAGTTTTTTAGTATAAAATTGTTTTTTACAAGTTATTTTTGATTGAACAATGCTTCTCCTAGAAGATAGCTCATGTTAAAGTGTCCTGATGAAGGAAGAAATATATTCCCAAAGCTAGACTATTAACTAAGAGTTTTATTTGGCCAAGAAAAAATTTTTTTGACCGCTATCCTCACAATATTGTGAATTTCCTATATGTATATATATATATATATATATATATATATATATATATATATATATATATATATTTATATATATATATATTATATATATATATATATATATATATATATATATATATATATATATATATATATATATATATATATATATATATATATATATATATATATATATATATATATATATATATTTTTTATATATATATATATATATATATATATAAAAATATATATATATATATATATATATATATATATATATATATATATATATATATATATATATATATATATATATATATATATATATATATATATATATATATATATATATATATATTTATATATATATATATATATATATATATATATATATATATATATATATATATATATATATATATATATATATATATATATATATATATATATATATATATATATATATATATATATATATATATATATATATATATATATATATATATATATTTTTTTTTTATATATATATATATATAATATATATATATATATATATATATATATATATATATATATATATATATATATATATATATATATATATATATATATATAATATATATAATATAAATATATATATATATATATATATATATATATATATATATATATATATATATATATATATATATATATATATATATATATATATATATATACATATATATATATATATATATATATATATATATATATATATATATATATATATATATATATATATATATATAGGGTGTTATGAAAATCGTGTAATATATTAAAATAGAGTCTACAATCTAGAGTTAACTGGAGAAAAACCTCATTCTTATTTTTATTAAATTTGAACATTGTTGAAAATTTTATAAATCACTGGACTGCCTAATTATAAAACGTAATGCGCGCCCACTGGCACAGCTGAGGTGAGCGTTGGAATTCTTGAATGAGAAAGAAAGGGAGTCGACGGACAGTCGTGCTCCTAACGGTGACGTGTCAAAGACGTCCCACATGTTTTGTCTGGAAATATTTTGTAAAAATAAATTGTTCGTAAAACATTGGAAAGAGTTGCAATTCATTGATGTTGCTGACGATCAGTGACAATTAGTTTTTGTCACGGTTTATTTAATTAAACACAAAATACAGTGATGTAAAATTTTCCTCTATATTTACTGTGTTTAATAGACTGTTTACTTGGAAATTTTTAATTTTTAAGAAGAAACAAGTTGTGTCTTCTTATGCAAAAGCATACAAATAATAAAACAGTCCACTGATTTCAATAGTAAGATAGTTCTGAGTAAAAAATCGATTAAAAGTTTAAGCCCTCTTTAAGTTACTTTTACGTTTTATTATCGAAGGGCGCTATTTACTGTATATACAATTATGTATCATGTTATGTACATATACGTATTTAAAACACTTCTTATGTTTCAGCCTTATGGATTATTACTGGCATTTAGTTTCGCGATATCGTTTTTTTCTATAACCTTCTTTCTGGCATACAAAGGACAAATCTACCAAAACCAAGTAAGTTTCTTAATTCTAATTTTTAAAACGCTAGGAAATTATATTTTCTGATGACTTTGATAATAGAGAAAAAAATTAAGTAAATCAATAAACAAAAAAGAGGCGGCGCGGTCATAGCGTAGTGAGTAAGGTGTTCGGAGACCCGAATTCGAATCTCGGTTCGGAAAATAATAAATTAAAAAAAGAATGTATAGCAAGTCACCCCTAGTATCATGCCCAGTAAAGCCCTCTCACTTCGGTCGTTCGGAACCGGCATTAGACTGTATGTCCCCTTTGTCCGCGGAACACTCAAAAAAAATACACCAACTACAGGCACAGGCGAGAGGGTCGTTTACGTCTGTATCGGATATGGCAGTTAAAGAAAAAGATATCTAAAAAAACCAACTACGGTGTAGAAGACACTAGAAATGTTATCAGTTATTTTAGTCATCATGCTGCATCTAAAACTAAAAAATTATATCATATACCTCTCGCTGGAACGGACGTTTTCATGGCTTTGGTTGGATGATGAATAATGATTTTTCGAATTAGGCCGTGCCAAATTAGAGTGACTTTTTCGACGTTTCAGTTACGATTGCACGACGGTATATTGAGGAATATGCAAGCATTTTAATTTTTCTTATGTTGATGTAAATTGTTGATGTTCAGTTAGAGTTAAATTTGTTGCTTTTGGTATATAGTCTAGGAGGCAGTAAAAAAAACACGTCATTTTGTTATGAAAAGGGCGGTACTTCCTCGTTACCCAAAACCGGTTTAAGTTATCTATGTTAACGTCTAGCAAGCTACGGAGGTTGAGTTAGCTCAAAGGGCCATATGTAACTGCCAAAAAAATAAGAGGTAAATACGTGATTTATTTATTTATTTATTTATTTTACGGACAAGCCAATTACAATAGTAATATAAAAACAAAACTACAATAGTAATATAAAAACAAAAAAAATGTTAAAACACAATTCACATATACAATTCATAACGTGAAAACGGATTTTGAAGATATTTTGTTTTCTAATCCATACTTACTTACATTAGTTATCATATAGTAACGTTGCCAGATCAATATATAGTTGTAAAACCTATGACAGACCTATGTGAAGTCGTAAAGTGGGGGACCTCATTTACATTACAATGACAATATGTTGCTCTACACTCACCAAATATACTGTATTTGAAATGATAGATCAATATCACGTTGATTATACGCCGCCAGACGATTTCAAATTGGCAGATTTTGTATATTATCTTACCTTCGACTCCCCTTATTTATCAGTTATAAAATAAGAAATGTTTTACATTTTTATTAATTTGTAGTAAATGTGGAAAATTAAGTAATAAAATATATAAATAACCGGCCAACTGCAAGTCGGACTTGGGCAATTAGTGTTCCGTACGTTGATTGTTTTTGAAATAAGAATTTTTGTTACAGCAGTATAAAATAATCAATCAATCACAAAATACACCCCAAATGAGTTTTCAACAAAGTTTTTTTCCGATCTTTACTAAAAACTAACCTTGAAATTTTTATTTTTTTATATACCAGATATATTATTAAAGGTAATACATTCGTGATAATTTTCGTTTCATCATGTCGAGAATATTCCAGAATTTTTTCAAAACTTTTTGATTAGTACTTTTTGAGATAATGGGGCGGACAGGGATTTTTCGCAATTTTTTAAAAATAATACAAAAAAAAAGGTGCGCAAGTATTATATTATATATATTTTTAAACTCGAGTTTTTACAAGCTTTCATTTGACCTGGTAAAAAAATTATTTTTTCACTTCCGATTTCACCCCCCAAAACTAACCCCTTAAGTCAATATTTAACTTTCAAAACTATACGACTCTGATGAGGCTATCAATTCCTATATTAGTGCCAAATTTTAACTTTCTATGTCAAATAGTTCCTGAGAAAATTAGGTGTGACAGACAGACAGATAGACGGACAGACTCCGAAGTGATCTTATAGGTGTTCCGTAAGGAACACTAAAAATAAACACGCGAGCGCTGCGTAACAAAAAATATAATATAGTCCGATCAATGATTCTTTGCATGCATGTCATAAATGTCTGAATATAGTGTAAACATCCGTCTATATTATTCTTCTTGTCAACATGTTAAGTATATTTAAAAACTTAAAAACGTAGGTCTTCTGTCATCTGAAGTTATTTACGACATTCGCTCTATTATCTGTCTCGGTTATTTGTACATATGCAAGAAAGACAGCGAACAACCTGGAATTTGGGTATAGCTTCATGTTTTAGAAGCCAGTACCTCCGAGTTTACAGGCGATAAAAATAATCGATAATTCTTTGACGGATTGAGGTTACGTCATCTTTATGTTTAATTTTTGGAAATGTCTAATACACGGTTCGTTGGACGTCGACATAATAAAAATTGCTGCACCGTCCACGTTTTGTGTGGGAAATTTGTGGTATCCAGGAAGGATGTCTGTAACAACTTTTTTTAAATAAATAAAGTCACGTTACGGAAGTTTTACCATAAAATCAAACATAACCAGATTTTCCCACAAAAAACGTGAACAGTGCAGCAATTTTTATTCAACGTATATTGGACCATGCAGTAGGCACTTCCTTAATTTTTACGGCAAACGGTCGCTATCGTTTCTATCTCATTATTGAATTTTGGAATATACTTGCCAACTAATAAATAGTTCTGTTGAGAGCTTTAATATTTGTGGAATATTGACCAAATACTCTTCATATGAAGCCACAAAAATGCCTAGAAGGCGTGTAAATAGTCAAGCAAGAGATTTTGTGGCGAAATAAATAGTTTGTTTGTTTGTTTGTTTGTTTCTGTTGGGCAGGGCGCATCGACAGCTAAGATCATTTAGCGCCCACTAGAGTTAGTTTGGTATAAATAGATTAGACTATGAAGTTGAATTCTTTTAAGTAATTGGTTATGTTTTCTTTAAGTGGGACAAAAGATTTTATGAGGATGGTGATGTTGGATGGGATGCCGTGGGTGTCTCTCAAGTTTTGATGTTGAATGGATTCGATTAGATGTAACACTGATAAGGGGGAGTCACATTTAGGACAGAGTGGAGGGGATCTCTCTTCAATAGATGTACATGCGTGGAGTAGGTGTGTCCCAATGCCAGTCTTCTCATTATTACATTATGTCTTCGGTTCAATTCTGTGGAGTTAAGGGGAGGAAATACATTGGTTTTGATGGACCATAATTTGTTATTGGGATCTTCCAAGTCCCATTTGAGTTGGAAGAGAGAGCTGTGTAGGTGTTTTATGAAGATGTTAAATTCAGAGTAGTGATTCTCTCCCATGTTCATACTGCCCCTTTCTATGGCAAGTTTAGCAAGATAATCCGCTCTGTCGTTATGAGGGTTGCCTATGTAACTGGGCAACCAAAGCAAGGATATGGTACGTTTTTTCAAGGTGGCCGTGTACATCAGATCCAGAATTTGCCTGATATAGTTGAAATTGAGATTTCTAGAATTGAGGGCTTTGAGAGCGCTTAGGGAATCAGAAATTATGAGGGTTGGTTGTTGGATGTTTGCTTGGAGGGAATATCTGATAGCCTCCTTTATTGCCAACAATTCTGCGGAGAAAATAGAGATATGTTTAGGTAATTTAAACATTTGGACGATATTATCAAAAAAGAAGGCAGCTCCAACTCCCTTTTCCGTCTTTGATCCATCTGTGAAGAAAAGTAAATGATTGGGATAGATATTGGATAGTCTGTCAAGAAAGAGCTTGTTAAAGAATATGTTTGAATGTTCTGATTTTTTATAGGAGTGCAAAGTTAGGTCAATGTTGGGGAGAGGGGAGAGCCAGGGAGGAAAGGTGGTTTGGAGGGGGTAGTTGTAATAAGGGGGGGAGATATTGTGCTGGATGAGTAACTTGTTGATTCTGTGGGGAATAGAATCAGTGGGGAATGTAATGTTTGGTCTGTGGACATTGACCAGATTGAGGATCTGGTATGAGGTCGATGTAGGGAAGTTGAGTAAAATTTTAACAGTGAGAGTTGGCGAGATAGTTGGAGTGACTGAGTGGATGCGATGCACTGTAAGCTAGTGATTGGGGTGGTTCGGAATGCGCCTGTGGCCAGTCGGAGACAGCAATTTTGTATAGTTTCAAGAGGTTTTTTGACATGAGGGCTTGCGGAGTCATAGATGAAGTTGCCGTAGTTGATTCTGGAAAGGATAAGAGACTTGTATAGATGAGAGAGAGAATGAAAGTCTGCGCCCCAGGTCGTGCCAGAGAGCATTCGAATGAGATTGATGTCAGAGAAAGATTTGGTTTTAAGGGATTGTATGTGAGGTTTCCAGGTGAGTCTATAATCGAATATTAGGCCTAGGATTTTTAGTTGGTCTGCTGAGGGGATGGAGATGTTTGCAATGGTTAGCGGATTCATTCTAGGACAGCATTTCTTCTTGCAGAAATGAACGGATGAAGATTTATGAGGGGAGAAAATAGATGCCGTGTTTGGTTGCCCAGGTGGATAGTGAGTTAACGGAGCGTTGCGACAATCTGGTGCAATCTGAAGAGGAAGGAGAGGAGGTGTACATGAGGATATCAACAGCGATTTTTTTGCATTTTATGTTGGGGGCAATGTGTTCTGAGAGGGTACTAAGGGCGATGTTAAAAAGGGTGGGGCTGAGTACAGAGCCTTGTGGGACTCCCAGAGAGGTAGTGAATGGAATGGAAATAATACCGTTGGCTTTGACTATGAATGTTCTGGATTGAAGAAAGTTGATTAAAAATTTAGGTAGGGCCCCTCTGAGACCCGCTGAAAACAACTGAGCAATGATAATGTTTTTATTGGTTATGTCGAATGTCGAAATAAATAGTGTATTTTACATCGGAAAGGGATAATAAGGGTCCTCTTATATCTCTTAATGCTGTACAAGAGGTAAATAAATCAGATGGGTATATCTTTTTAATGTGTTTACAATGTTCTGATTCGAGAAAGTCGCTGCTGCTTTACAGAATAGTACGAAACCTGTAGCGAGTATCAAAATTCGTAATGGTAAAAATGAATTGCTTTCAACACCTGAAAAATCACGACCAAGGAAACAAGCTAAGACTCATGATCTGAGTAAAAGTTCTAAAATGGACGTTCGTAATACATTATGTATGTATGCACAAAGTAAGTAGCTATTAATATCTATCGGTTTAAGTGAAATCGGAAGTAAATCATATTGTATTTCTAGAAAAACATGTTACTATTAACAACTTACGTAAAGAACAGCGATAAAAAGAGATAATTAATGTCAGTTATGGAACTCTTCGAACATTACTTCTGGATTTGGGTTTCAAATTTAAGAAAGATGACAACAGACGAGCATTAATGGAGCTTTTCTTAGAAAGTATATGGATAACAAAAATCCACACATTGCCCGTCAGCTTGTTTTCACAGACGAAACATGAATTTTTTCAAAAGGTAGTCAAGGGAAATCATGGCAGGATGACAACATTAAAAGTGTTCGTAAGCCTGAGGGATTTGATGGTTAAAGGTTTATTGTTTTACATGCTGGACACAGTGGGGATTTTGTGGAAAATGCCAATTTACTATTTGCTAGCAAGTCAAAGTCACTTGATTATCATGGAGAAATAAATAGTGAAATGTATACGAAATGGGTCAGAAACCATTTGATTCCTAATTTAGAAGAAGTATCTTTATAATGGATAATGCTTCATACCATTCAGTTGAAGTAGAAAAACACCCATCTTCAGCATGGAAAACAGAAGAATACTTTACCTCATAACAAACAGATGTTTAAGAAAGAATTGTTATCAAATTGATAAAATTTTTCAAGAGCATGGGCATGAAGTGTTGAGATTACCTCCTTATCACTGTCAATTTAATGCAATCGAGATGATTTGGGCAAATGCAAAAACATTTTATAACAAGCACATTGGTGAAGAAGGGCATGGAGATAAACAAATACTTTAGATGTGGAATAGAGCCTTAGAACAGTGTACACCAGAGGTATGATATGCCAGCGTACAACATAGTATATACAGAATACCTGATTCAACTGTGGTATAATCGTGAGGTAATAATCGAAGAGAATCCAGAAATCATTATTCGTGTTGGGAATGATGAAAGTGAGAGTGAAGAATCTACTTCTAACGATTAGTGTCATTATTCAATTAATAATTTCCAAGCCCCTTGGGCAACATTCATTGTAAATTTTGCAGGACAAATATAGACTTATCTATATATATGTATATTAGTATGATTTGATAAATCTTATTAAAATTGGATTATACAATTTATATCTCCTATTCATACTTTATATCCTCGTCATGAAATATCTTTCTGTTTTTAAAAGTATTATATTTCAGTTCTTTCTTTTAAAATTTTATTTAATGGGTTCTACGGTGCAACTTTTTACAGTTTTTATAATGCCTTATAAATAAATTTGATAAAGCTGTGTTAAGAGTGTATTGTAATTTCATTACAAACATTACACAAACTTCAAATAACTAACAGATAACAATTGTAAACTTTTCATAAAGTAAATTTGCTCACGAAATAATCTAATAGCAACCTGACAAATAAAAACAGGTGATGTTAGACGCTGGATTTATGTAGAGAGGTAAATATCCTTCATAAGTAAGAACTAGGATGTTTTACACATCATACACATTTAATATATCCGTAGTTTTCGTTGATTACCAAACCGGATGAAAAATTTTAAAATCTATTTTGACTTTTGTGATTGTCATTTAAAACTCAGACAGACGACACTGAATTGATAGCCGATTGAATCGTATAAGTATTCTTGACGTAGCATTGATCACATGACTGCAAAAATCCATCGATTAGACTTTATGCGTGCAGCGTCCTGCAACTTAAAGATTAAACGGACGACTGCGGGCTGCGCGGAGTGCGCATTGTATGTCAGCTTACAGGTAGCTCCATAACAATAAATATTGCCCTAACCTATTGCAACTGCAGCCCTTGAAAGTATCACAGTCATAGAGATATTAAAATAGAGGAGAGAAAGTATATAGCTTACTGTAAGCGAAGAGTATAGTTGTTAAAAAGAAAAGGAAATAATATGAGTCAATCTCTCTTAATCTGCGCTTGAGCGCTGAATACCATCGGCGGCGATGTAAAAAAGCATCATGGGACTATTCGATGATACATTTCGTTTCGGCTAGTTTATTTAAGTAGTTTTTGGATTGACTTGATAAAATATTTACAAAATGGTTAGAATTTGCATTCTATACAAAAAGGACTCAAGTCTTACTAATCCTTTAAGTTTTCTTCTGTAAATATTTATATTAAATTTTTAAGAATATATAAGCTGTATCAAGTGTTTATTTAGTTGTCGGATAAACATTTTTTCGCTTTGAGATGTTATTTTGTATTTAGTGGAGAAGTCATTACTTTAAACGATATTTACAAAAATTTATTTAGATTTTCAGAAATTTATTCGTTTTTTTACACAATCAGAAAAACTATAAACCTAACTAGATATTTAATTTTTAATTGTTTTAGAATCTTCGCTATACTTCAGCGTTTCTCAACCTTTCAGTATTTGCGACCCAATTTTCAAACATAATTTTCATCACGCCTCCCCCCTCTCATACAATAACAATGCATGCAATAATAATGTATTTTCAGTATTTTGCTGCTAAAGCTACACTATGACCTTAATTACAAATCTTACAAACTACCAAGAATAAGTAAATTTATTCATATTTGGCAACACATATCTGCTGCGTTGACAAAACTAGAATCGATAGCTCTCTATTACGCTCTGTCATGTCCACCATATCGGTAAGGGCTTCGTAAGAAGTTCCGAGTTGTCTCGAATATTCGGAAAGTATGCCCAAAAGTGTATAAATGCTACACCTTGTTCAATTACAGCCCGTTTCAGTCGAGTTGATCCTTCTACTGCTATCGGATTTATCGAGAATGTGTATGTTGTAATTTACGTGTTAACTGACATTCAAGGTATTAGGTATTCACGGCAGTAAATTTATACAGAATTATGGATACATTGTTAAGTGGGCGTAAGCGAGCATTAGACAATAGTGAAGCATCAACAAGTGCACAGACGAGCGTGGTTCAGGAAATAAAATCAAGAAAATATTCTCAAGAATACTTAAATTTAGGGTTTACCAATACTGAAGTAAATGAAGAAGAAAGGCCCCTGTGTGTTATTTGCTCAAAAATCTTGGCAGCAAACATCATGAAACCAAATAAACTTAAACGACATTTGAAAAAGCTTCATAGTGAGTACCTTAACAAACCCCGAGAATTCTTCGAATTAAAATTAAAATCATATGTAAAGCAGAAATCATTTTTTAAAAAGCTTTGTCTGTGAATGAAAAGTTATACTTGCCTCTTACAAGGTTTCATATAAAATAGCCAGATGTAAAAAGCCTCACACCATTGGTGAAGAGCTTGTTTTGCCAGTAGCAGCTGAAATTGTCGAAACTATGTTTGAAGATAATTTTGCCAAACAATTGCTATCCATAACTATATCAAATGATATTGTTGCCTGCCAAATTGTTGATATAGCTGCAGATGTACAGCATCAGCTTTTCGGGAAGTTGTGACAAATTGTTTTCAATTCAGCTTGATGAGGCAACAGATAGCAATAAAGATGCTCATTTCATTGCCTATGTTCGATTTTGTGATGGTATGTCAGAAGTAGAAGAACTATTTGTTTGCAAACCTATAGAACACTATGCAACATAACTCGCATTATTTGCTATCTTAAATCATTTTATAAATGAGGCAAATATGGAGTGGAAAAATTGCGTCGGAATATGTACCGATGGTGCTCATCCAATGTGTGGAAGATTTTAAAGTGTACAAGCACTTGTGAAACAAAAATCTCCACTGTGTGTATGGACACATTATATGAACCACAGAGAAGCTCTGGCGTCCAAAGAAATGATTCCTGCTCTGAATATTGTGCTCACTACAGTTGTAACCGTAGTAAATTATATTAAAATGAGACTCCTAAAATCTAGAATTTTGTAAAGACATAGGTTATCACGTGGGAAATGTTTGCAACGTGTTTATGAATTAAGAAATGCAATCGCCATTTTTCTAGTTTAGAAATAGTTTATTTGTGATGAAATTGAGCTACTTGGTCGATATATTCGAGAAACTAAATACCTAAAATTTTCAACTCCAAGGAACAAGTACACATATATTCGATACAATGCTTTTTGTAGAAAATTAGAATTGTGGAGTAGAAATGTAAAGCAAAAAAACCTAGAAATTTTTGCAAATGTGGGTAAATTTTGGGCAGGGGTGAATGATGAGTTTTCTGCACTAAAAACAAGAGCATTTCGTATACTATTACCATTTTGAACATCCTACCTTTGCGAAACCAGATTTTCTGCAGTGGCAGCTTTGACAACAAAATATAGATCTCAACTAAACATAGAAAAAGAACTCAGAGTGTCTATTTCTAATATTAAACCATTCTTCGAAAATCTTTGCTCTGCAAAACAATTTGTTTTTAATTTAGTATTGATATGTTAATTATTAGGTAAATACATTGTGCAGCACTAATATAAACCTATTTATAGCTGTATTATATCAGTGTAAATGTATATTTTATTTTTTATTATGTCAGAATGTATTTTGTTTTGCTTTTCTTTCAATAAATTATATTAAATGTTTTTAATGAATATTTTAATAATAATTACTTTTCGATACGCTCGTGCCTCCCTAATAGTGTAATCACGCCCCCCTAGTGGGGCGCGCCCCACAGGTTGGGAAACGCTACTATACTTAGATAGAATAAATAAGTTTCGGTCGGGATATACATATTGTATGCGTTAATATAAAATAATTGTATGCGTTAAAATAATTTGTTCCTTTTATTCATATGTCAAAGTTTCTGTGTTCCATAAGCCAAGTTATATTGTATAATAAAGTTTTTTTTTAAAAAAAATGTTATTAATATACATTAATATTTTCATCTTTTAAAATCCTTACTTACTTCCATTCCTATTTAAACGTTACCCGTGCGAGAATGTTACTCGTATTTCACTCAGAGCAAGCGAAGAACAAAGGATTTTCCTTGTTTTTCGTTGGCTTCGGACGAAATACGAATAACATTTTCGCACGGGTACGCACTTTAACTCAATGTTGTGGACGTGTGGCGAATAAGAGAGACAGAATTGTTCATATTATTTCTTTCTCTTTCTATGAGCACCACGCTTCTCACGAAAACTTACCTCCTCTGTTCTAATATCTCTGTGATCACAGTACATACAATATGACAACAGGAAACTACGTTCAGTTTCGTTAACCTGAGGCCCTAAATAACTTAAGAATGCACGGTACTAACAGCTGTTGTGGTTCTTCTATTCTCCGTATTCTGCACTGAATAGTATAGCAAGCGATATGAATATTATTAAAATTAAAAATATTTTTTAAATTTTCTATAGGCTTGAGTATCAGTACGTACAATAATACGAACGTTTAAGAGTAAAATTAATTGTAAATTATCTAAATCTACTATTTTCATCGTGATTACATGCATCAAAGGAACTAAAGTTTGACATCGTCTGGCGGCGTATAATCAACGTGATATCAGTCTGTCAAATACAGTATATTTGGTGAGTATAGAGCAACATATAAAAAAAATCAGCCTTGTCATTGTAATGTAAATAAGGTCCCCCACCTTGCGACTTCACATAGGTCTGGCATAGGTTTTACAACTATAACACGTAGGCTGAAAAATTGTCGGTTTGACACATAGATGTCGTCTTTTCCAAAAAATCCATACGATTTTTAGAAAGTACCAACCTTTAAACGATACGTGTCAAAATTTTATGACATTTCAACGATTAGTTTACAAGTTACAGAGGTTCTAGTGATGCTACTTTTGATATTTTCAATATAATGGAAAAAACTGAATTTTGTGTGTTGCTTAAACACTATTTTTTGATGGGGAAAAAATACCGTTCAAGCAAAGCAAAGGCTTGATAAATGTTACGGGTACTCTGTTCCTGGAAAATCACTCATCATTTACTGGCATGCTGAATTTAAACGCGTCGTACAGATACAAATCATGTTGAACGCATTGGACATCCAAATGAGGTGGTAACACCGGAGTACATCAAAAAAATCCACAAAATTGTTTTGGATGACCGTAAAGTGAAATGGCATGAGATAGGTGACACCCTAAAGATATCAAAAAACGTGTTGGTCATATTTTGCATGAACATTTGGGCATGAGAAAGTTCTGTTCGAAATGGGTACCGCGTTTGCTCACAGTGGACCAAAAACAATAACGTGTTGATGATTCTGAGCGGTGTTTGGACCTGCTTAAACGCAATAAAATAGTTTTTGTTCATACGATATGTGACAATGGATGAAACATGGATCCACCACTACACACCGGAATCAAATCGGCAGTCAACTTAGTGAACTGCAGCCGGTGACAGCCGCCCGGCGCGATCGAAGACATAACGGTCGGCTGGGAAGGTTTTGGCCTCTGTATTTTGGTATGCACATGGAATAATTTTCATTGACTATGCTGAGAAGGGGAAACCCATCAACAGTGAATATTATATAAAGTTATTGGTGCGTTTGAAGGCAGAAATCACAAAGAAGCGGCCCCAAATGAATAAGAAAAAAGTGCTCTTTCATCAACATGAGCACTGTGTCACAAGTCAATGATTACGATGGCAAAATTGCGTATTCTCCAGATCTGGCCCCCAGCGACTATTATCTATTCGCAGGCCTAAAAAATTATCGCCGAAACTGAGTCCTATTTTGAAGGCAAAGACAAATCCTTCTACAAGAAAGGTACAGAAATATTAGAAAAGCATTGGACTGATAGTATCGTTCTTGAAGGAGACTATATTGATAAATAAAGTCGAATTTTGCAAAAAAAATGTCCTTTAGGTAGCTAGACCAAAAACCTGTTAGCCTATGTGTTATATTGATCTGGCAATGTTACTATAAGATAACTAATGTAAGTAAGTATGGATTAGAAAACAAAATATCTTCAACATGATCACGTATTTACCTCTTATTTTTTTTGGCAGTTACATATGGCTCTTTAAGCTAACTCAACCTCCGGAGCTTGCCAGACGCCAACATAGATAACTTAAACCGGTTTTGGGTAACGACGAAGTATCGCCCTTTCATAACAAAATGACGTGTTTTTTTTCACTGCCTCCTACTCTAATGCTTTTCTTATTCTTTAATTCCAGATGATGTTTATCTTTCAGTTTTTTCTGTATACACGACATCACATAAATATGGACTCCTTTATTTATTTTTTTTATGAGTCTAGCACACGTGTTACAGGGAAGTCCCTAAAGCGCTACAGAAGTAACACGTGAGCGGAGAAAGCGATTCACGTTGTTCCTGAATCGCCGTAAATTGTATTCGGTGGGAAACACAGTCCTGGGCAAATTATTCCAAAGGGATGATGTTCTCCAAATAAAAGACTGCTTGAAAAGCGTTGTACGAGGAGTAACAAGCTAAACCTCATAAGGATGTGAAGTATTAACGCGACGTGTACTTCTAACATGCACCGCTCTGGGAGGAAATAAGCGGGCCACATCCTTGAAAACTTTCCATGAAAATACTTGTAGAATAGGCTCAAGTCGCCAACCGTTCTTCGATGTTCCAGCGAATCAAGGCCGCCGGTCAGTTCCGTGTCTCCAATCAGACGAATAGCTCTTCTCTGAATAGAATCCAACAAATGCAGTGTATGTTTGGGAGCGGAGCTCCAAACATGGGAGCAGTTTTCCATAGTTGGTCGAATTTGAGATAGACTGTTGGCTAAGTTACGTACTTATGGTATGTCTGAAAAGTTCTGTTTGTGGCTCTCATGTTTTCTCAGAGAGCGTTCATTACGAGTGACGGTCGACGGATTCCTTTCTAATACCTTCACTGTCAACGCCGGTGTGTCCCAAGGCTCCATACTGTCTCCTACTCTCTTTCTCATTTACATTAACGATCTGCTGGAAAAGACCAGGAATACAATCTACAGCTTTGCAGATGACAGTACGCTTATCTCTTCATTAACTTTGAACGCTCAGACATCAGCTACTCAGGCGAGTATCGGCAGACAGCAAGAGGTCGTTCAAACTAACAAAGACCTAGAAGAAATTCTATCTTGGGGTGACAGTAACCAAGTGGAATTTAGCGCTACAAAAATCCAGGCATAAGTTTTTTCTAAAAAAGTTAACGTTGCTGAACCCGACATAGTCATGTCTGGGCACTCCATTTCCCTAGCATCGTCGCTCAATTTGTTGGGCGTTAATTTGGGAGCAAATATGTCCTGGCATGAACATGTTGCAGGCATAGCAAGGAGAGCTTCTCAAAAGTTGGGAATATTATTTCGTACCAGAAAGCTTTAGACTCCACAACAACTGTTAATTCTTTACGAAGCTCAAATTCGACCAACTATGGAATACTGCTCCCATGTTTGGGGCTTCGCTCCCAAACACACACTGCATTTGTTGGATTCTGTTCAGAGAAGGGATGTTCGTCTGATTGGAAACCCGGAACTGACCGGCGGCCTTGATTCGCTGAAGCATCGAAGAACAGTTGGCGACTTGCGTCTGTTCTACAAATATTTTCATGGAAAGTGAAAGCCCGCTTAATTCCTCCCACAGCGGTGCATGTTAGAAATACCTACGTCGCGCTAATACTTCACGTCCATAAGAGGTTCAGCTTCTTACTCCGCGTACAACGCTTCAGCAGTCTTTTACATGGAACAATTTGCTCAGGGGTGTGTTTCCCACCGAGTACAATTTACAGCGATTCAAGAACAACGTGAATCGCTTTTTCCGCAAACATGCCGCTTCTGGAGCACTTTAGGGATTTCCCTGTAGCACGTGTGCTAGATCCATAAAAAAAAAACATATTTGCTCAACGTCATACTACTATCCGTTGATTTTGACAAAGGGAGGTGGCTTAGGCTAACTAGTTATTAATATTTTTAGTAATAAAGACTCGGGTTATGGTTTGCATCACAAGTGGAAAACGATTACTACAGAGAGTGGCGGTTTGTGCTACTCTGAACTTAATTAGTGTTTTAATCTCAAAAAGTGAAGATCGCTGAAAAGGTTTTGCGAAATTATCGGCAAAACGTCGGAAAGTGCCTTCATTTGAACCATGAATTCTTCTCAAACTAAAGCCGTAAAACTGTTCAGTCCATGTCAAAAAATGAAGTTTTTGAATATTTTTAGAGTGCTGAGTTTCAAGAAAATCTATATAATTTAAATTGGTATACGTGGGATGTTGCAAATCTAAAAGATTTTCACATATTGCTTTTAAACTCATCTAGAACAATATCAGTAGGATTTCTACAGATATTAACCATTAATTATGAAATGTTTAAGCAGGTAAAAATTAATCATATTATTAATTCAAGAAATAATAAAATAACCGGCCAAGTGCAAGTCGGACTTGCGCAATGAGTGTTCCGTACGTTGATTGCTTTTAAAATAAAAAATGTTGTTACGGTGGTATAAAATAATCCACGACTTCACAAAACACCCCATGAGTTTTCAACATAATTTGTTTCCGTCCATTGTTGAAAAATGATGACCTTCAATTGTTTTTGTAATGCACTTGTGATAATTTTCATTCCATCTACACCCTGTAGAGAGTATTCAAAAATTTTTTCAAAATTTTTTGATCCGTACTTTTCCAGTTAACGGGAGTGGACATCGATTTTTGGCAATTTTTTAAAAATAAGACAAAGAAAAGTGTACGCAAGTGTTACATTATGGTATATATACTTTTGAACTCGTGTTTTCACAAGCTTTCATTTAACACCCCCTAGTAAAATTTTTTTCACCCCCAAAAACTAACCCTTTCAGTCAAAATTTAACTCTTAAAACTACATGGCTCTATTAGGGTCATCAATTCCTATATTAGTGCCAATTTTCAACTTTCCACCATATGTCAAATAGTGTCGGAGAATATTGGATGTGACAGATAGCCAGACGGACAGACACCGGAGTAATCTGTTCTGTACGGAAGACTGAAAAAGAAGAGTAGGTAAAGGTAACGTATTTACGCCTTCTTTTGAGGCCAAAAAAAATTCATGACGCTTCCTAGATTACATTGTATATTAGAATTTT
Source organism: Pachyrhynchus sulphureomaculatus (assembly GCA_019049505.1). Lineage (NCBI taxonomy): Eukaryota > Metazoa > Arthropoda > Insecta > Coleoptera > Curculionidae > Pachyrhynchus > Pachyrhynchus sulphureomaculatus. Next base: position 234,614,751 of record CM032446.1, on the reverse strand, counting down.
TCTTTTTATCTATAATATATATAAAATGCAATGTCTCTCTGTATGTTTGTGTATCCGTCCGTTAGTGCGCTTATCACTGCAGAATCACTTATCCGATTTACGTGCTTTTTTTTAAAAAACATACATATGTTCTCTGGCCAGGTTATAGGCTATATTTTATTACGTTAGATAACATAAGGAATAAGCAGTGACGATAACAGTGAATTAAATCGGAAAAAAATTTGCCCCCAGCGCGTTCTCTTGCAATACATGCTAATCCATTAAATATGGAACAATATCATGTAGCAAAGAATATCTGTATTATACATAAAATGCAACAACTCTCTGTCTGTCTGTCCGTTAGTGCGCTTATCACTCGAGAACTACTCATCCGATTTACGTTTTTTTTTTTTAATTCACACATTTGTTCTCTGGCCATGTTATCTATAATTTTCTATAATATATATATATATATATATATATATATATATATATATATATATATATATATATATATATATATATATTTAGAGTGACCGGATCTCATAAAGGGGGAAAAAAAATGTCGGAATCTTGTTCGTCTGGACCCCACAAAACGATTCCCCTTTCCAGATATTGAGATAGCCGAAATTTGAGCTCGATTAAACGACGTTAATCCGTGCCGCTCGTCGCTTGAAAAAATTCAAATTTTTGGCCAAAAAGCTGACATATGGAGCCATAACTCCAGAACGGTAAATAATAGAAACACGCTTGATATCTCAAAAGAAAGCTAATGTTGTTCTTCAAAATTTATATTCTATACATAATTGTTGTTATTTTAAGTCAAACCGAGTTACAACAGCCTTTAGCCCCACAAACGTGACCTGGTACCACTAGGAGCATACTTCGTATATTTTGTTATTAAGTGATAAATTTTGCTTTTTTTTGGTATATTTTTGAGTTTAAAGTAGAAATATAATAAAAAAACAAGTAATACTGATAAGTCTAATGACATTTTTTATTTTAAAATATAAAAATTAAGTATATAATACATACAAAACAGACACAGAAAAGATACAGACGTAGTACCTACATGAGATGATAATTTTACATGGTTATCTAATCTATTCTAGAGCTTTTGTTAAAGTAGTTTTTGAAACGTCAGGATATAATGCTCGGCATTTACTTACAACTTGCAGGACATATTGCTTTTGGTCTTCATCTTTTGTCAAAAGGTCGTTAAAGTCGGTTATTAATTTAACACCACGCTCAGCCATATCATTAACTACTTTTAATATTTTGACAATTTTCAATCCTTCTTGGAAGTCATTATTTTGAGGCCAGGTGTTTGGATGTTGTCTTAGGAATTCTGTTTTTATATTAAATTGGTCAAAGAATGTAAACGTTTCTTTGGTAAGTAAATTTACCAATCCTCCATCAACTACCTCTTTTAAGTTTTCTTTCCTAACTTTTGGATTTACAACCCTAGCGTGCTGTGATGGTTCATCTGTGCTACTGAGCAATTTATTAGCCATTAACAACTTTTCATCGTCTGTAATGGTGGGATCAAAAAACGATAATCCCACCAACTTTGCATTCAAATACCACAAATGGTTCGAAAATTTGGTCAGGGCTATTTCTGCAATGTCGTTGTCACATTCTTTATAGTCTAACAGACTATGCAAAATACCTAAATCTTGCTTTGGTGCAAGATGAGCTTTTGGAGCATTGAACCAAGCTTTACAATAAATTTTAACTAGGAAAACAGAAATGGCAGGCACAGAACTTTCTTCTTCTGTAGACATCTTAAATTGACGACGAAAAATGAACATTTTTAAGCAGTAAATAGCCTTTGCCATCCACCTAGCGTGATGAATGGCTCCTGAAGTTCTAAAACCCACAACATTGCCGTCTAGTGATCCAACAAATACGAGAACCAACTGCAATAGCTCCTTGTAGTCATCTCTGGGGTGGCGCTCAGTTAATTTGGTCTCGAATTCAGCAGTAATATTTGCAATTACTTCTGGAGTTAGCTGCTTTTGTATTAGATTGTCACTGATACCTGTGTCGTATTTTCCTTTGTCTATCTTGGGCCACGCAGTGAGGAATCTCTTGAAAATGTCTGGATGAGGTCCAGTGGTTGATCCCATTTTTGTGTCGAATACGCCTCTTAACAGAATTTCCAAGATATGGTGACGGCAAGCTAGGTATAACAATTCTCTTCCTAACGTTTGCTCCAATATGACGCATGCTCCTTTGAGTCTTCAAGTGTTGGATGCTGTAGTGTCGAAGCACATCGCCTTGACGGTGTTGAGAAGACCCCATTCATGTAGGCATTCATATACGGCTACGGCTTGCTCCTCTCCAGAGCTGTTTGCTGTTACAGGAACTCCCAGTAGCTGATCCTTTTCGCCATATGAAATAGCTATAACTATTCGCTCACATTGTTCATTTTTTAAAACACCCGGTAAAAGTTTACCGTCCCAATGGACAACCACGGGCTCTTTTTCAGGAATGTTTACTTTATCAAAAATTTTTTTATTATATTGTTCTCTGAACATTTGCCTTCTATCATGTAATAAAGTTTTCGAGACTTTGTACTCAAGAGGATCAAGGTTTAGTGCTTCTAGAGTAGCTATTAAAATTCTCGTGGCATTTCTGTCGGATACCTTACATCGATCTAATAAAATGGACAATTTCATGTTTAAAATCTCTTTAACGCCCCTTGCAAATGAAACTTTCATCCTCTTGCTCTCAGATGGTCCTGGATATTCTGCAGCTTCTTCAGGGATGTCCATTTCCTCCAAGCTCTCAAGTTCCTGGTAGATGCTGTCCTCTTCAGTGTCTTCTTCTCCTTCTTCGAACTTGTCTTCATCATCCGTCTCTAAGAAGCAACAAAAGAAAGAGAAAAAAAAAGACTATAAAAACTTGTCGTTTTAGTAGAATAGTAATAATACATAGGTACTAAATTACCTACTTCTAATTATCAAAAGGTATTATTTAAAAAATATAAACTCAGTCATAAAGATGCCAAATCATGCTCTCATGTACAATTTTCTTTCAATTATAATGAAGCTATTTACTTATTTGTTTATCTATTTTTTAGAATACTAATAATAAAAAAAAAACTCACCAATATCAAAAGTTGCTTCTTGGATTTGTCGGTTCATTTTTGCAAGTTCCTTTTGCACCTTGATTTCTTCAGCTCGAGACAACTTGAGATCCACTCCAGTCATGGAACCTGGGCGGCCCTTCTGCCTCTGTTTCACGAGAAACGCTTTATCTTCTTCCGATTTCATCAGAGCCAAGGCATCTTGTTGAGCAATATCAAAGAGATCATCCAACTTTTCAACAAACTGTTTAAATTTGTTCTTGGCCGTTTTCGATGTTTTCTTCCGGTCTTTTTGAAGAGTTCTCCACTCGGCGTGAAGTTTTTCCAGCTTAGTTATTGCATTTTGCTTATGTTTAGTCGGGATTCGAGTTTTCTCCCAAAAAATGAACACTTCTCGTATTGTAAGTTTTGCTGATTCTTTTACAGTTAATTTCACAGTACGTAAATTATAAAATAAAGCACACAAAACTTGACGATTTGAGGGTAGTTTACAACCGGTGATCTGGTGAATGGGATAGCCCACAAGAAATAATTTATCCTTGGTCCGGCTTTGTACACCTGATGTGGATGCCATTTCAGAGGCCAATAGGTAAATAACAGTTAACTTGGAAAATGAAACAAAATATATTGCAAACTTTAATTTCAATAAAATGTTTTCAAATGTCTTTTAAAATAATACTATAATAGTTATAAAAACAATAACACACACACTTGGAAAATTTAAAAAAAAAAAACGTTAAAATATCTTCACTAGATAATTGTTCGATCTAACCAGCTCAAAGGCACTTTAGAAACTAAACTGAATAAATAAAAGGTCGGTTGTACGCTGAAGTAAAATCACTATCCCTAAAATAGAAATTAGATTCACCCTCCTTTTTACCTGTCAAACGGGTCTTTCTTTGGTAAACTAGTCAGGTAATCCCCATATAATAAAAGATTAAATTTGAACAAAAGGCTCTTTATGTTTGAAAATTGAGTTCCAAAATACTTTTTAACAAAAAGTTGTTAATTCTGAGACACATTATGTAAAAACCCGTAAAATTCTTAGAATACTCCCAAACTGGCTCCTACTGGTACCAGGTCACGTTTTTGGGGCTAAAGGCTGTTGTAACTCGGTTTGACTTAAAATAACAACAATTATGTATAGAGTATAAATTTTGAAGAACAACATTAGCTTTCTTTTGAGATATTAAGCGTGTTTCTATTATTTACCGTTCTGGAGTTATGGCTCCATATGTCAGCTTTTTGGCCAAAAATTTGGATTTTTTCAAACTTTGAGCGACGAGCGGCACGGGTTAACGTCGTTTAATCGAGCTCAAATTTCGGCTATCTCAATATCTGGAAAGGGGAATCGTTTTGTGGGGTCCAGACGAACAAAATTCCGACATCGATTTTTTGCGGTCACTCTAAATATATATATATATATATATATATATATATATATATATATATATATATATATATATATATATATAATGCAACGTCTCTCTGTCTGTCTGGCCATCAGTGCGCTTATCACTCGAGAACCACTTTTCCGATTTACGTGCTTTTTTAAAACATACATATGTTCCCTGGCCAAGTTATATTTTATTACGTTAGGTAACAAAAGGAATAAGCAGTGACGATAATAGTGAATTACATACATATGTTATCTTTTCAAGTTACATAATAACAATAATAATCTTTAATCTATAACATATATAAACTGCAACGTCTCTCTGTCTGTCTGTCCATTAGTGCGCTTATCGCTCGAGAACCACTTATCCTATTTACGTGTTTTTTTTAGATTTATACGTATATTCTCTGGCCAAATTATAGGATATATTTTATTGCATTAGGTAATATAAGAAATAAGCAGTGACAATAATAGCGAATTAAATCGGAAAAAAGTTTGCGGCTAGCGCCCTCTCTTGCAATATTGCAATACACTGCCTAAACCGTTAAATATGGAATAATATCATGTAACAAAAAATACAATATATATAAAGTGCAACGTCTCTCTGTCTGTCTGTCTGTTCGTTAGTGCGCTTATCACTCGAGAACCACTTATATGACTTTTTTTTTTAATTCATACATATGTTCTCTAGCCAGGTTATATCATAATAATAATAATAATAATAATAATTGTGCTCAACGACAAGGAAACCCCAACAGGACAAAACCAAAATTCAAATGGCAAATAAGAATAGAAAACAAAATCAACAACATCAGGAGAGATCTAGGACATCTTACCCAGTTTATAAGCGGGAACGCGTCCAAACGTGTCACACAGGGGGCAAACAAGATCAAATCTAAGTCTCCCAACAGAACACTGCCAAAAATCCTCGATACCTTGAAACAAAAGCTATCTGTATATGCCGCAAGACTCCGTAGATACAAAGAATCAAATGAGAGGAAAGACACCAACAATCTCTTCCGAAGAAGCGAAAAACAGTTCTACCGGAAAACTATGTACAACAGACAGATAGCAGTGACTGAACCACCAAACAAACAAGAACTCACAGATTATTGGAAAAGTATCTGGTCAGAACCCAAACTACACAATAATAATACCCCCTGGATCAAAGCCGAAGAAGACAAACATAAAAAATGTGACAGAACAAGAAAATACCACATTAAATACACAAGAAATTACAGAAACTATCAAACACACACACAACTGGAAATGTCCTGGAATAGACAATATACAAAACTTCTGGTACAAACAGTTTACCACCACACACGAAGCACTCACACACCAAATCAACAAAGCCATTCTACAACCACACACATTTCCCACTTTCCTCACACAAGGAATAACATACGTTAAACCCAAAAGCTCAGACACCACAAACCCGTCAAACTACCGACCTATCACCTGTCTTCCAACCCTATACAAGATCATCACAGCCACAATTTCGAAGAAAATAGAACAACACCTAACAGACAACAATATTCTCACAGAAGAGCAGAAGGGATGCAGGAAAAATAGTCGAGGATGCAAAGAGCAGCTGATTATAGATAGCGTGATTATGGGACAAACCAAAAAAGAACACAGAAACCTTCACATCGGTTATATAGACTATAAAAAAGCCTTCGACTCCATACCCCACAGCTGGTTAATCAGGGCCCCCGAAATCTATAAAATCAACCAACACCTCAGGCAGTTTCTCGCGCAAATTATGAAAACATGGAAAACCAAAATATGCCTAGAAACACAAACCGAACGGATCCAAACAGAAGAGCTGTACGGGGTATATTTCAGGGAGACTCGCTCAGTGCTCTATGGTTTTGCCTCTGTCTCAACCCACTCTCAAATATACTAAACAGAACAGAGCATGGCTTCAATATCAGACACCAAAAAGTAAATCAACATAAAATAAACCACCTCCTATATATGGACGACATAAAACTCTACGCTGCCACACAAACACAGCTGAAAGAACTCCTCAAAATCACAGAAATATTCACCTTAGATGTCAATATGGAATTTGGTATAAGTAAATGCAAATTGCTCCACATCAACAAAGGCCAATGGTAATGCCACCATGAGACAGAAACCATCAACAATGAAACCCTCGATAACATGTTCGACAAAGAAACATACAAATATCTGGGCTTCCAACAAAGCACCAAACTCAACCACACTCACATCAAAACAGAGCTCAGAACCGAATTCAAAAACAGACTGACGAAACTTTTGCAAACAAAACTCAACTTTAAGAATCTCACTAAAGCCATCAACACGTTCGCTATACCTATACTCACATATTCATTTGGTATCATCAAATGGTCACAAACAGACATAGAAAATATTCACATCCTTATACGATCTCAATTCACCAAATACAGGAAATTACACCCCAACGCATGCAAAGAAAGACTTACCATCGAGAGGAAGGCAGGAGGAAGAGGAATTATAGACATCAGATCATTACACACAAAACAAATACAAACACTTAGGAAATTCTTTCACAGCAAGCAAACCAGCCTCCACACAGCGACAGTGAAAGCAGACAAAAACTACACACCTCTCGACTTAGCCCGGGCAGACCACTCAGCAGACACACACAGTCACACCCAATTACAACAGGAAAAGATCAAAACGTGGTCAGAGAAAACACTCCACGGAAAACACAGATACCACATAGAACAAGACCACGTAAATAAAAAACAATCATACACCTGGTTACAGGATGGGCAGCTATTCCCTGAGACTGAAGGCTTCTTACTTGCCATCCAGGATAAAGTCATTTTAACCAGAAACTACCAAAAGCATATCATCAAAGACCCGACTATTGCAGAGGACAAATGTAGGAAATGCCACCAGCAGAAAGAAACGATCGAACACATAACGAGCGGATGTAAAATATTGGCCGGAACAGAGTACACAGCCAGCCATGATTCAGCTGCCAAAGTAGTTCACCAAGCACTAGCCACAACATACAAACTCATAGAAAACACAGATCCTTACTACAAATACACGCCAACATCCATACTTGAAAATGAAGATTACAAGCTCTACTGGGACATCGGTATCCATACAGATAAAACAGTCTCCGCCAATAGACCCGATATTACTTTTCAGTGCAAAAAAGGAAAAGTCACCTATCTAATTGACATAGCTGTCCCCAACGACATAAACATCCAAACGAAATACACAGAAAAAATTTCCAAATACACAGACCTTGCAACGGAAATAAAAAGGCTATGGAGACAAGAAAAAGTCATCATTGTCCCCCTCATTATATCAGCCACAGGCCTTACACCAATAACATTCACACCACATTTAGTGCAATTAGGACTCAACACAGACATACACAGAAACATTCAGAAGTCAGTGATTTTGAAAACATGTAACATTGTCAGGTCATTCCTTAATACGGAATGGCAATAGCGTTTGTGCTGACTTGGTTTTGGCCCGTCAGCCAAACATGGAACCACATTAATCAAATGTGAGAAAGAAGAACTTTTTGTAATAATAATAATAATACAACATACAAGCTCATAGAAAACACAGATCCTTACTACAAATACACACCAACATCCATACTTAAAAATAAGGATGACAAACTCTACTGGGACATCAGTATCCATACAGATAAAACAGTCTCCGCCAATAGACCAGATATTACTTTTCAGTGCAAAAAAGAAAAAGTCACCTATCTAATTGACATAGCTGTCCTCAACGACACAAACATCCAAACGAAATACACAGAAAAAAATTCCAAATACACAGACCTTGCAACGGAAATAAAAAGGCTATGGAAGCAAGAAAAAGTCATCATTGTCCCCCTCATTATATCAGCCACAGGCCTTACACCAACAACATTCACACCACACTTAGTACAATTAGGACTCAACACAAACATACACAAAAACATTCAGAAGTAAGTGATTTTGAAAACATGTAACATTGTCAGCTCATTCCTTAATACACAATGGTAATGCGTTTGTGCTGACTTGGCTTGCGCCCGTCAGCCAAACATGGAACCACGTTGACCAAACGTGAGAAAGAAAAACATAATAATAATAATAATAATCTATATAATATATATAAAACGCAACGTCTCTCTATCTGTCTGTCTATCCGTTAGTGCGCTTAACGCTTAAGAACCACTTATCCGATTTCCGTGTTTTTTCACAAAATACATATGTTCCCTGGACAGGTTATAGGCTATATTTTATTACGTTAGGTAACATAAGGAATAAGCAGTGACGATAATAGTGAATCAAATCCACGCGAGCGGGACCGCGGGTACGGCTAATTTTAAAATAAAATGTTTGTAATATTATCGGTTATCAAATTTAGAAAAAATTTTAAATGTACAAATAAATTAACTTGACCTTCCCTAAAATTTTAAGCTAATTCATATTCTGTGTAAAAATTCTCAAATATTCTCCATAAAATGCAGATTGAGCGAAAATTATCACGTTTGATAATTTATCTGGTATACAAAAAAAAAGTATGAACACTATGTTTCTTGTCGTATGGTGGAGATTTTTGTAATATACTTTAACATTTACATTACTGTAACCGAGTGGTGAGTCGCTCTTGTACCGAGATATGCTTTTATTTAGGTTTTTTATAATTAAACAAATATTTAGGTAGCAAATATTTGTATTACACCTTTATTACTAGATTCTAAATTGAGCTAGATTGATTTATTGGCTGTTAGGTAGCTAAGATGCTATAACTATATACTGACTAAGAAGAAACGTGAAAACATATGATGAATTTTAAGTTGTCAGGGACCTAATTAACTTATCCTAGGTAAGGATTTTATTTTATTTTAAAAGCAATCATGGTACGGAACACTAGTTGCGCAATTATTATTATTTCGCATATTCTAGATAATTATCTTGGTTTTAATTACATATATTTTCCTTTCAGACAGTTAAGTTTGCCTACACTTTCGGAAATGTCATGGCTTCAGTTAAACGGAAATAACCTAAATCAAGAGGTACAACATGAACAGAAAGAAAGAAAAAACCTCTATCGTTCCGCAGTTTGCGAATGTAAATAACCGGATTAGCACGTGTTTAGTATAACTACCGTTTCACGTCGCCATGCGTCGACGAATATTCACTACAAGTAGTGAGTTTTCCAATATATTACACGTACTAGGTACTGTTATAAATACAGGATGTTCCAGTATTCCGTATACATAGAGTTACTGTGGTACTAAGGGGTTTTCTGAGATGAGAAATTGAAATTAGATCATAGTTTTGTTGTAAATTGTAAGGGGCGCCACTTATTGCACTGTGTATATTTTTAAATTTTCAAAACTTTTTTATACCATTCTGCATGATATTTTTATTTAAATATTCGTATTCTCCGCCTTCTCCTGTCTAAAAAAGCTCTCTTGGTAAATGTGGCTCCAAGTAACAGTTTCTGAGATAATGGGATGTTTGTTTCCATTTTTTAATTCTATTGTCAAATTCGCAATTTGGAGTATGCTTAAAGGCAAATAAGCTAACAATAATAAATTTAAAGTCCAACGGGCCAACAACAGTAAGAATGTAAGAACCAACTGGCTAAGGGCATAAAAGATTACCCCCAAATTGATAAATTCGAAAAAAGTTTAATCGCTCAACTGAGAAGGTATTAGTTTCACAAAAATGTTCAATATGGCCGCCAACTTCGTTAATGCATAAATTAATACGTCGCAGGAAATTTAAATGCACTCTTCTTAAAATGTCTTCATCTCGTAAAGCGTTAGCAGCATTTTGAATCCTTTTCCACAATTTCTCAATGTTGTCGATTTGAACTTGATAATCTTTCGATTTCAATGCACCCCAAAGGAAAAAATCGCATGGATTTAAGTCTGGGGAACGAGGTGGTTAGTGAATAGGAGCATCTTCACCTCCTCCGATTCATTTATCTGGGTAACTTTGGTTCAAAAAAATTCTCACATTACGCGCAAAATGGGGTGGTGCAACATCATGCATAAAAAACATGTCGCGACGTAAATTAATGGGTAAGTTTTCCAATAATTCAGGAATAGTTTCACAGATGAAATTCAAGTAAATGTCACCATCAAGTCGATCTGGTAATCTAGACGGCCCGATCAAATAATTCGAGACAAATCTCATCCAGATATTAATACTGAATTCGCGTTGAAATTGTCTTTGTTGCACAGCATGTGGGTTTTCTTCACCGTAAACATGATTATTACCACGACGAGTGAAGCGCGCTTCGTCTGTAAACAGGATTTTAGTGTGAAAATCTGGAACAGTCGCTATGTGTGCCCGAATAATATGTGAAAAATGCAAACGGGTTCCAAGATCTGAAGGTAAGTGTTCCTAAACGGACTGTATATGAAAGGAGTGAATAATTTGTTGTCTAATGATCCGATTAGTTGTAATTTTTGATATTCCCGTTTGACGTTTAATTAAACGAGTGCTGATTTCAGAATTATCGGGTACAATTTCAAATATTCCCTCTTCATCATCGGGTGCTCTAGCTTGTGAAGGCCGCCCAGCATTATTCCTGATCGGCTTAAATTGTCCAATTTCCCGAAGTCGCCTCTCAATATTGGCAAAAGTCTGAAGGTTAGGAATCCGACGATGAGGAAATCTTTCGTGACATATGCGAGTACTTTTGCGACCGTTGCCGTTACAAAAACTTAACACTAAAATCATATCAGTTTGCGCACCAAAAGTGTACTCCATAATAATCTAGATTTAAAACACTGTTGGGCTTGAGAAGGGATTAATTCTTGTTAATACTCGTAAAACTTGTTTGAAATTTGTCAAAAATTACTTTCTGTCAGTATTACTACAAGCCAGTTAAGTCATAGAACATATGATATCTTACATCATTACCAGAGTGATTTTTGAGAGTGAGTTGCCAAGTAACTATACAATGTGAAGAAACGTGTGAAGGAACACATTTGTGAATTTGACAACGGAATTAAAAAATGGAAACAAACATCCCACTATCTCACAAACTGTTGCTCGGAGCAACATTTACCAAGGAAACTTTTTTAGACAGGAGAAGGCAGAGAATACGAATATTTAATTAAAAATATCATACAGAGTGGTATAAAAAAGTTATGACAATTTAAAAGTATACACAGTGCAATAAGTGGCGCTCTCTACAATTTACAACAAAACCGTGAGCTGATTTCGATTTCTCATCTCAGAAAACCCTTTAGCACCGAATCTTGTACAAATAGTGAAATTATTAAGAAAGTTACGTCAAAAAAACTAAAATTAAAGTATAACTTTGAAACCCTGTATCTCAAAAATTACGAATTTTTGGACTAAAGTAAGTTGGGTTAAGTGGTCATATTTTCATCACAGAAATCCACAGTAACTCTATGTATACGGAATACTAGGACACCCTGTATAAATTTTATTTTGCACTATTCGCTTGTGTTCCCAAGATATCTGTTAGACTAAGAGCTGCGGGAAAAAAAAGTTACGTGGGCAGTAGCAACTTGCCCCTTTGATAGGTTTATCTGGCACAGAAACTATTCACCTTTCAGATATTTTGGGCCGTCGCTACTGGCCCAATATTCAGTAAGGCTCAATTGGAATATCATTTTTAGCATGAACGATAGCACCGTAGGCGTGGTACAGTATCATTAGCTAGGGGCATTTTTTGGCCCTAAAAGAGTCGATTTCAGAGAAAACGCCCACGGGCGACTCCTGCTAACCTTATTTCTGCTATGTTCTAGTCAAAACGAAATAAATGAAACAAAATTTCAGCTGCTACTATTCAAGCCATTTTTTGGAGTCAAGAAAAAAGGGCCCCTCGATCCCCGGGCCAACATCGACTTCTGCCAAACATTGAGCGCAAGTCCTACTGAACTTTCTAATCATACTGTACCACGCCTACGGTGGTACCGTTCACGCCAAAAATGGCATATTCGAATTGGGCCTTATTGAATAATAGGCCAACAGCAATGGCCCAAAATATCTGAAAGGTGAACAATTTTTGTGCCAGATGTACCTGTCAAAGGAGCAAGTTGCTACTGCCCACGCCACTTTTTTCCCGTAGTTCTTAGTCTATGTGTTTCGAGTTACAACTTTTTTGGTTGAGGAATATTAAATTTACTCTCGATATAAAAAACTCGACAATTCGGTACACTCCCCCGTTTAAAAAACAGGCTGGATTTTCATTTTTTGCTGAATTAATATTGTAACACTTAGCCAGACATCACTGATCACTTTATAAAGACCAAAATATATATAATTTAATTTTATAGCTTAAAATTTATATAATATACACCAGTAATCACCAAAAAATTAGATAAGTATGAAAAAAACACATGCTCATATAATATAAAACGTATATTTAAGCGTCACAAATAAAAAATCAGCACCAAGAGTCAATTTGTGTCTTTGATATTAAAACGCATATTGTATTATTTATAACCATTATTTTTCTTAAATATCTTTATGTATAATTCCTTTTAAGTGGTTTCCACTATCCTGTCCGCTAGTAAAGTCGTCACCCTGATAAATCCTAGTGGCGTGAAATGAGTATTCTTGTGTTAATATGCTTTCCTTAGACTAACAATATTAATTTAAAGAGATATTGTATACCATTATTATATATTTTATTAACACTTCTATATTCAACTGTTTTTCACCCTTGTTGATTATCTTATTTATACGAGGCTGGTTTGAAAAGTCCGTGCAAAGTCCAAGAGATGGCACCACCGGCGCGTATCGAGGTCGTGTTTAGTTAGTAGCATCTCTTGAATGAACGCACACCAAGTTTCAGCCATATTGGTCTATTTCTTTGTGTTTGGCATTCGTGTGAATCAAGGAAGTCGAGTGATTTTCAAGAAATGGACGAAAAAGAATTTCGTGTGGTGATTAAACATTACTTTATGAAAGGCAAAACGCCTCAGGAGACTAAAGAGAAGCTTGATAAACATTATGGTGACTCTGCACCTTCGATTAGAACAGTGTATAAGTGGTTTCAAAATTTTCGGACTGGCCATATGGGCACAAGTGACGCTGAACGTTCTGGACGGCCTGTGGAGGTTACGACTCCAGAAATCATTGATCAAATCCATGATATGGTGATGGATGACAGAAGAGTTAAGGTGCGTGAGATTGCTAGTGCTGTGGGCATCTCGACTGAACGGGTACATAATATTTTGCATAAACATTTGGACATGAGAAAGCTATCCGCAAGATGGGTGCCGCGATTGCTCACGCTTGACCAAAAACGGAATCGTGTGAAGTGTTGCAAGGATGGTTTGCAGCTGTTCCAGAAGAATCCGGAGGACTTTAAGCGTCGTTTCGTCACTGTGGATGAAACATGGATACATTACTATACTCCTGAGACCAAACAACAATCTAAACAATGGGTTACCAAGGAGGAATCTGCACTAAAAAAGGCGAAGACCGTTCCTTCGGCCGGAAAGGTTATGGCGACTGTCTTTTGGGATTCGCAAGGGATAATCCTCATCGACTATCTGGAAAAGGGCAAAACTATTACAGGTGAATATTATTCATCGTTATTGGACCGTTTGAAAACCGAGCTGCAAGAAAAACGCCCGCGATTGGCCCACAAGAAAGTCCTTTTCCATCACGACAACGCACCAGCATACACCTCAGCAGTTGTGGTCGCAAAATTAATGGAAATAGGATTCCAACTCGTTTCACATCCCCCCTATTCTCCAGACTTGGCTCCCTCGGACTACTATTTGTTCCCCAATTTGAAAAAATGGCTGGCGGGACAAAGATTTTATTCAAACGAGGAGGTGATTGCAGACACTAATGGATATTTTGCAGACTTGGACAAATCCTATTATTCGGAAGGGATCACCAAACTAGAACATCGTTGGACGAAGTGTATAAGCCTAAAAGGAGACTATGTCGAAAAATAAAAAAGGTTTACCCCAAACACATAAGTAGTTTTTATTTTTGCACGGACTTTTCAAACCAGCCTCGTATATTATAAACAAGTTAGTATTTAGTGACTAATACAACAGAAAATATAGCTATCGCTATAAAAAAAACAAACAGTTGAACCCAAACGTCTCCTCAAAACAAAGCCAGCTAGCTATTGCCGGGTCGGTAAATTGTGCCTCGTCGAGTCATGCTAGTATGAGTTGTGTTATATATTATATGTAACAATAACAGTGAAAAATTTGAGCAAAATCTCTGGACGGCGATTTGTCTTTCTATAGCGATAGCTACATGTTCGGTGCTAATATCTTAAGATGGTTAGGTTAGGCAGATATTTCGGAAAAAAAGTTATTAATTAATATTAAAAATAATTTCACAAATTTCGAGGAATCACTATTCTCCCTCTTCTCTAATACAAATCATTTCATATGCTTTGTCTAAGAGTAATATGTTATATAATGTAGTCTCCATTTGTCTTTTCAATTTTCGTCAAAGTTCATTTTTTTTTATATTTTGTGTGAAATTTTCCTAATGTGCGTATATTTTTATTTTTAATTTTGGTAAATAAAATGTTAACAAAAGATTGTATCAGAAAACAAAGAAAAAAAGATAAATAGGAATAAAAATAAGGATAAATTATGCAATAATATAATGAGCAATGGTAAACGAAAAGAGACCCTATAAAAAGGGGATTTAATATTTTAACATATAGCCAAACATCACAGACCGCTTTGTAAATTCCGAAACCTAAACCGGTTTTTATAACGTTAAAATAAAATTAGAAGCCTAGGTGACCACAACTAGATTACACTAATGACGGTCCCTGGTCAGTAACAGAGTAGATTCCTAATTGTACGCAGCTGGTTTTTACCGAGTTTCAGTAATTCGCCAATTACAAATAGTTGTGAGTCTACAACAATGGGGGTCTAAACTGCAGGCTGCGCAATGAGAAAGAAAAAACAGCTCTTGCAGAAGACACGAGCAAGACGAAAGCTGTAAAAGAAATGGAGAAAATACAATACACCCAGTGAGGTTGCAATATTTCCAAAAATTTAATTCAAAATTAGAGTCCTAAACAGGTGAAAGTAACAATATATTTTATTTACGTTCTCATTTTGAGGAAAATTTCTAATCCACTTTAAGTTTTAAGTTATAAAAAATGTTTAGTATAAATTAATGAATAATTTCGATTCTGACTGGATTTTTGCTTTACGAAACACTCTTTATGAATGATTTTGGAAAATATTTAAAATATAATTTACTTATTTTTGTAATATCTTCTGTATTTCTTGGAATTTAAATTGTTTAGAAGCTTTTTTTTGACACGATAATATCTTTGACGCAATTATATTTACTGATAAAATTAAATTTTAATCTGAACCAATTAACTCAATTGTCACAGGCAAATTTTAACGAAAAGCTCTCATTAAATGTTAACAGGCTGCATCGTGGCATACAAGTAGTTTTTTGAATGTAGAATACGATAAAAAAAGCTTGCTGCTCTAAAATGTACGCTAAGCCTACAAAATCGAAAATAAAATGAAAAATTTGGTTTTTCGCAAGTATCTCGAAAAATAAAAAAGATATCGAAAAACTAATAGCACCACGTGAAAAAACAGGAAACTATACGAAAAAGTAGTATATATACATTTTTTACTTTTACTGTACTTTAAAAAAATTATTTATAATAAAATGGCTGGTTTAACCTCTTCGGTTATAGTGGGAGTTATGCTTCCAACTTCATTTATGATGAAATTAACGTTTCTGTATACCGCTAAATTTTTTTGAAATTGGCTATTAAGAGGTTTCTCGGGGTGCTGATTAAGAATCCGATGACAGATTTGAAAAATTCAAAGTGGCGGATCCTATATTAACGCCATTAACAAAAATAATTTAAAGTTTTTGTGTTTTCAATAACTGTTTTCTTTGTACCTGCATGAAGTATATATACTGTTTACCTAAAGCTTAGACTTTTATCTTTCATTTATCACCATTAAATATTTTTTTATTTTAAGTTTAAGTTGTATGATTAATAATAAACAAAAAATATGTTTATCATGAATACTTTTTTAAAAGCAAAATTACAAGAAAAGAGAAATTTTTTTTTGAGTTTTTCATAAAGTGCTAATATCAAATACTTTTAACTGTAGATATAAAAAAAAATTGTGAGATTTTTTTGACCATCGTACTTCTTTGAACGTAAAATTGCCGGCGGCCCACTAAAGCAGGCAAATTTTCATCTTTTAAAACTCAATTTAAATTTAAATTACACAGATAATGTGGTTATTTTTAATAATTCTTATATTGAAACTTAAAGTATAAGTGACATACGCACAAGAATTTTTTTTTCAATACTATGTTTTATTGTATTTATAATTTACTCTATGCTTGTTAAAATTATGCAGACGAAAATTTCGTTTTAAGTTTTACAAATTATAAAGCAACAAAAATAAAAACTATTAGTATTATCGGAAAGCTGAAAGTCGTCTCCTCTTTAAAAAGCTATCTTTTAATTTTTTTACACTCTGAAAACAAGCAATATCGATTAACCTTCGAGCGGTGCGCGTAAAATTTCAAATTAATCTGTATGGCGAGCTACACCTTTTGAATCACCTATCCGAATTTTTCATAAATTCTGACACTAATAAAAAAAAATCTGGAAAATAATCCATATATTATTTTTTTTGTAAAATTTATCGCTCTTTTACGTGGTGCTATTAATTTTTAGATATCTCTTTTATTTTTCGAGATATTAGCGAAAAGCCTAATTTTTGATTTTATTTTGGATTTTGTGCGCTTACGGTACATCTAACTCTAACAAACTTTTTTTATCGTATTCTACGTGCAAAAAACTACCTGTGTACCAAAATGCAACGTGTGAACAATTAATGAGAGCCCAAATCCCCTGGCAACTGGGCTAAATATTAAATATTGTAAGTATATCAACAGGGCAGGAATCGTTGACCTTGACTTAGAATATAATTATAAAACAGACTTAAGTCGGATATTAAATCATTTGGCATGACTTGTAAATTATTTGAATTGTCTCCTATGTAAACATCCTTTATCTTAAACCATCATATTGTGTTGACCAATGTGACGAAATTGTAGATTACTCCTAGAAAAAACATACTTAAATAATTGTTATTATTATTAACAGTAGTAACAAATTATAAAAAAAATGTAGTTGTGGTGTATAGAGTTTTAATAAAGCATATGCCAGATATTCGTTTCTTTTCCTTTCAAACTTACAACCAGAAAATGAATGTGTAATTTCCCCCTTTTTACGGAGAAACAGCCATAGAAATCTGAACGGTTCACGATTCAAAATAATAATTATTTCGAACCAGAAAGCTTTACACTCCACAACAACTGTTAATTCTTTACAAAGCTCAAATTCGACCAACTATGGAATACTGCTCCCATGTTTGGGGCTCCGCTTCCAAACATACACTGTACTTGTTGAATTCTGTTCAGAGAAGAGCTGTTTGTCTGATTGGAGACCCAGAACTGACCGACGGCCTTGATTCGATGGAACATCGAAGAACGGTTGGCGACTTGAGTCTGTTCTACAAGTATTTTCATGGAAAGTGTTCGAAGAATGTAGCCCGCTTAATTCCTTCCAGAGCGATGCTAGAAATACACGTCGCGCTGATAGTTCACATCCGTATGAGGTTCAGCTTATCACTCCGCATACAACGCTTTTCAAGCAGTCTTTTATATGGAGAACATCATCCCTTTGGAATAATTTGCCCAGGGCTGTGTTTCCCACCGAGTACAATTTACAGACATTCAAAAACAACGTGAATCGCTTTTTTCGCACACATGCCGCTCCTGGAGCGCTTTAGGAACTTCCCTGCAGCACGTGTGCTAGACCCATAAAAAAAGAAATTCAATTTAAACAGAAAAACAAATTAATTGTTACGTAAAATTTCAAAGTTACGAAGGTATTTTGTTTTAAAAATATGATTCGAAATTTTTATTCTTGAAACGTTCATTGCCATACATAATAGGAATCCTTTTTTGAGACGTGTTTTTTACTCGAAAGCTAAAACTTTTAGATAAATTAAGACACAAAAATACTTGTTTTTATTCCTAGAATCACGCCTATATTTTTTAAGATTTTTTCGTTCTAAAACAATTTGCAAGTGGAGAAAGCTTATTTTTAGGAGAAAAAATTTCCTTCGTCTACGTTTTTGATGTAAAATTTCCCGTAGAATACGATCCAATCATAAGATTTTCAAAATTTTTCACCAGTAATGATTAAACTCAAAATTAGTACATTTTTTACTGAAAACATATATGAAAGAAATTTTTTGTTCCCAAAATAACCAATTGATAAAAACTGTTTCAATTTTCAATTCTGAAAAAATTCATGGTGATTCTACGAATAAAAACATGTCTCTTACATAATTTCTCCAAAGGTTTTAGTTTTCGAGTAAAAAATTGTTGAATATCCAAAATATGGCAAATACGCAGTGACAAATATCTCTGAAAATTGAGGCCATAAAAAAAAATTTCTTACAAAAGTTGTAGGTTTTTTTGGGAAGAATAGGATTATCAGAGAAAACTTTTATTACATTTTTCCTTTAGTTTTCTTCGTAAGATCTGCACTTTGGAAGTTCCCAAGAGTATTCTCTGTACTTGCTAAACCATCCTAAGACGCGTTTCGCCGTATCACGGCTCATCAGTTAGGCTAGATTGAGCAAATACAAAGAACACCATTTCAGACCTTATCCGAGTACCATGACAAAATAGATGCTTATACTGCACCCTGTCGGTGATTTATTTAAATTCATTCCGAACAAAGCGGCCAGACCAGCTGACACTTAATTGCAGAAGCGCACCTTCTCGATATATATATATATATATATATATATATATATATATATATATATATATATATATATATATATATATATATATATATACATATATATATATATATATATATATATATATATATATATATATATATATATATATATATATGTATATATATACATATATACATATACACACATATATATATATATATATATATATATATATATATATATATATATATATATATATATATATATATATATATATATATATATATATATATATATATATATATATATATATATATATATATATATATATATATATATATATATATATATATATATATATATATATATATATATATATATATATATATATATATATATATATATATATATATATATATATATATATATATATATATATATATATATATATATATATATATATATATATATATATATATATATATATATATATATATATATATATATATATATATATATATATATATATATATATATATATATGTATATATATATATATATATATATATATATATATATATATATATATATATATATGTGTATATATATATATATATATATATATATATATATATATATATATATATGTATATATATATATATGTATATATATATGTATATATATATATATGTATATATATATATATATATATATATATATATATATATATATATATATATATATATATATATATATATATATATATATATATATATATACATATATATATATATATGTATATGACATTTATAACAGGGATAAAGTGTAAACCCTGACTGTTGGCCAAGCAATATTGTTACAATTTTCAGATCTCCACAAATTTTCCAGTTATGATCAGCATATTTTATTTTTATCAAAAGCTGCTTCATTTTTTCATATTGCTCTTCCATAACTGTGGAATGAGCAATCGGAATGGGAGCGTAAACGTTGGTATTATGCAGCAAAACTGCCTTAATGCTCCGTTTAGAAGAATCAATGAACAGTCTCCATTCTTCAGGATCGTATGAGTTATTTTGAAATTCATCCATTAGACCTTTTACATCGGTACAATATGAAAGTGACAATTCCTCGTCCACTGTGAAATATTTTCGAAATTCTTCATCTCTGTTTCTATAATAAGAAATCGTAGCTTCTGGCTTAAGTAAATGTCTTTTCTTTAAAAAGGAAGCAAGATGCTCTGAACCATCTTTGGATAAGCCTAAATCTCTGACTAGATCACTAAGTTCTGACTGTGATACGAGTATTGGTTCTGGTTTACGGTTGTATGGTAGAAATTCTTTATCTGTGTCACTAGTATATGATAGGTTGTCACTAGAACATTCATTAGTAACAGTGTTTGAATCTTTTTCGACAGTCTCAATGTTTTCGGCATGAACTGATAAGGTGAAATCATTTGTTTCCATAACATCAGCATCAAGTGGTTCAGGAGGCGGAATTAGTTTAGTTGGTCTTGTTACTGTCGAAACATCGTTATAAGTAATAGTGCTTTTATTTTTTCGGTTATGCCTAAATACAACATTCATACAAAAGTAGCAATCATTTTCACTGTATGGTCTATTCCATATTGCTGGTCTGGAATGTTTAATCGCCTTCTTATTGATGTACAACATTATTTTGCAAGAACTGCAAATGATGTGGGGAACCCAATCTGTATCCTGGTGCTGTATTTCAATGTTAAAACAATCCTTATATAAGGTTTTAATCTTATCCGTTATCGGTGACCCCATTTTACTCAATACGTGTTGACAGCAAATATAACAAAATGAATCACTGTTTTTATCGCACTTATGAAAAGTCCTTGTACCGTGAGACCGTTTTCTTGTAGCATTATACTCTACATGAGCCAAGTCACCCACACATGAAGAGCTACGGTCGCTGGATGACGACGGCTGCGGGCCCGCTTTCCCACCCTGACCAACCGCCGATACTGGGTTTCCGAGTCCCTGCATCGTAATTCTCTTTCTTCTACCTGCCATGACGGCATCTAAGCCGTTATCCAGGGACTCTGCCGGCTAGTGGAGTAACACCGTTGCCCACCGTCACCACGTGGAGGTGCCCTGGATGCAGGTAGAAGAATAAAAATCGACCGATGAATTTTCTCGGCGTTCAAAATGGCGCGAAAACATCTGCCATCTTGAATTTTGCAAATCCAACCTCAGATTCGTGATCAGCGACCCAAAAAATCCCCGTGTACCAAATTTGGTAAGGATCGGTTGAATTTTAATTTGAATTCGTTTTTGCATTCGAGAAGCACTATATCTGTCTGATTTATTGAGGTTAGAAAGAAAACAGAACTGTATGGCTCAATCCAACCGATGAATATTAGCTTAGCGTGTCCGAATACATATTAATACATCTTTGGATTCATGAAAAAGCTTGAATCAATTTTTTAGGAGTATATTTTTCTTAATTTTTACTAATTTTTACCTATTTTTTGAGGTTAGAAAAAAATTGAGATGTGATGGCGATATTCTGACGTCAGATTCGTGATCAGCGGGCAAAAATACTACGGATCTGATATATCGCATCAAAAGTATACCCCACTTTTTTTTTGTGGGGCTGTGTTATAATTCACCTTGTACAGCGTGGGTCAACGATAGAGTAAAGTTCATTATCTCATTTCTTTAGGGAATGACAAAAAAATGTTAAATACAATAGTTTTAGGGAATATTCAGGTGCACAGTTTAAAATTATTTTTGAGTATACAGGGTACTTCAAAAAAGTGTCGCCGATATAACATATGTTTTTTTTTTAAATGAACATCCTTTTTTCTAATTTATTTGTAAAATTCTGCGTAAAATTTTATAACTTTTTTATTCATAATGTTATATACCTAAACCTAGTAGTTTTTCTAATATTTCAATTTTAGTTTTCAGTTTTGTAAAAAATTGCGAGTAGCGCCATTGTTTCTGAAGGTGGAATACTCATAATTGGTACGAGCGTTCTATAGAGTTGAAAAAAAGATTTATGTAAAGAAATTTGAGTAAGATCCTACAGGGTGTTCAAAATAAATTTATATCTATGTGTTCTATAGATATGAAAAAAAAGATATACGTAAAGAAATTTGAGTTAGATGCTACAGGGTGTTCAAAATAAAAATATACATTTCGACTATTTAAAATTGAAAAATCTCAAATTTTCTAAATGGTACACCCTGTGTATTAATATTTTTTATAATAGATTTTACGAAACCCTCCAACTTTTATTAAGTTTGTCATATATCTATTTCTAATAGTTTTCGATTTATTTTGAATTTTTTAATTTTTACCTTTGTTTTAATACATTTACCCTATAACATCATAGCTGCCAAGACAAAACAAAAATGTAGGCATTGTCAAATTTTGACATGTCTATTAAGCAAGTAAAAATAGTTCAATTTGTTGCAATAAGTGACGTATAAAGATAATAGTTATGGATTTTTCTAAAAATGAATTAATTGATATGGCTTATATACTGGGCGAGGCGGGAAAAAACTGTCTTTTAGCAGTAAGGCTTTAGGGAGCGAAGTACCCTAATAGACGTATACCATCTAGAAAATCTTTTCAGTGCTTAATGGAACGGTTTGATGGTAGTGGTAGCGTTGAGTATACGAAACGGAAAGTAGTAAACCAGAATGCTACCAATGAGAAAAAAGAAATCGAGATTTTACTTCATGTTGAAGATAATCCCCAGATCAGCAACCGTCACTGGCTGATTTATTTGACACATCCCAATTTACGGCTAATGGTACCACGAGAAAATACAAGTATCATCCCTTTCATATGGAACTACACCAGGAACTTCAAGACCACGATTTTGAACGACGAGTAAACTTTTGTACCGTCATGAACGAAGCAATAGAGGCCGATCCAAATTTTTGATGAAGCCACTTTTCGCAGTAATGGAGCAGTTAACAGACATAACATGCATTATTATTCAACAGTTAATCCATTTTGATTCTGGGAAGTTCAAAACCAAAACCATTTGTCGCTTAATGTATGCTGTGGAATATTAAATTTTTGAATTATTGGTCCATATTTTTTCGACGAACCGCATAACGGGCCGAGATATCTAAATTTTTTGCAAAACGAATTACCCCAGCTTCTTGAAAAAGTTGATAACTTTGAAAGAGAACAAATGTGGATTCAACGAGACGGAGCTCCTGCTCATTAACACCGGGAAGTTCGGGAATTTTTAAACGATCGTTACCCACAAAAATGGATCGGTAGGGATGGATTCATTCAGTGGCCCCCTCGATCATGTGACTTAACACCTTTAGATTTCTTTTTGTGGGGCTACATTAAAGATCGTGTTTATGTGAATCCCCCTACAACGCCAGTAGATATGGAAAATAGGATACGGGATGCGTGCAGGACAATAATGCCCTTTATGCTAAGGAAAGTAAAGAAAAATATAGTAAAACGACTAAACATGTATCCCAACTTCAGAAACAAAGGCGCTACTGGCAATTTTTTACAAAACTGAAAACTAGTATTTTTTTTTAAAAAAAATTGAAATATTAGAAAAACTAGTAAGTTTAGGTATATAACATTATTAATAGTTATAAAATTTTACGCAAGATTAATAAAATAAGTTAGAAAATAGGATGTTCCATTTAAAAGGAAACATACGAGGCTGGTTTGAAAAGTCCGTGCAAAGTCCGAGAGATGGCACCACCGGCGCGTATCGAGGTCATGTTTAGTTAGTAGCATCTCTTGAATGAACGCACACCAAGTTTCAGCCATATTGGTCTATTTCTTTGTGTTTGGCATTCGTGTGAATCAAGGAAGTCGAGTGATTTTCAAGAAATGGACGAAAAAGAATTTCGTGTGGTGAATAAACATTACTTTATGAAAGGCAAAACGCCTCAGGAGACTAAAGAGAAGCTTGATAAACATTATGGTGACTCTGCACCTTCGATTAGAACAGTTTATAAGTGGTTTCAAAATTTTCGGACTGGCCATATGGGCACAAGTGGCGCTGAGCGTTCTGGACGGCCTGTGGAGGTTACGACTCCAGAAATCATTGATCAAATCCATGATATGTTGATGGATGACAGAAGAGTTAAGGTGCGTGAGATTGCTAGTGCTGTGGGCATCTCGACTGAACGGGTACATAATATTTTGCATAAACATTTGGACATGAGAAAGCTATCCGCAAGATGGGTGCCGCGATTGCTTACGCTTCACCAAAAACGGAATCGTGTGAAGTGTTGCAAGGATGGTTTGCAGCTGTTCCAGAAGAATCCGGAGGACTTTAAGCGTCGTTTCGTCACTGTGGATGAAACATGGATACATTACTATACTCCTGAGACCAAACAACAATCTAAACAATGGGTTACCAAGGGGGAATCTGCACCAAAAAAGGCGAAGACCGTTCCTTCGGCCGGAAAGGTTATGGCGACTGTCTTTTGGGATTCGCAAGGGATAATCCTCATCGACTATCTGGAAAAGGGTAAAACTATTACAAGTGAATATTATTCATCGTTATTGGACCGTTTGAAAACCGAGCTGCAAGAAAAAAACGCCCGCGATTGGCCCACAAGAAAGTCCTTTTCCATCACGACAACGCACCAGCACACACCTCAGCAGTTGTGGTCGCAAAATTAATGGAAATAGGATTCCAACTCGTTTCACATCCCCCCTATTCTCCAGACTTGGCTCCCTCGGACTACTATTTGTTCCCCAATTTGAAGAAATGGCTGGCGGGACAAAGATTTTATTCAAACGAGGAGGTGATTGCAGACACTAATGGATATTTTGCAGACTTGGACAAATCCTATTATTCGGAAGGGATCAACAAACTAGAACATCGTTGGACGAAATGTATAAGCCTAAAAGGAGACTATGTCGAAAAATAAAAAAGGTTTACCCCAAACACATAAGTAGTTTTTATTTTTGCACGGACTTTTCAAACCAGCCTCGTATGTTATATAGACCACACTTTTTTGAAGTACCCTGTATACTCAAAAATAATTTTAAACTGTGCATCTTAACATACCCTAAAGCTATTGTATTTAACATTTTTTCGTCATTCCCGCAACAAATGAGATAATGAACTTTACTCTATCGTTGACTCACCCTGTACAGTTGATTAAATACATATTTAATAATTTAATAACTATTAATTTTTAAAATTTATTTATCATAAGCAACAGATAATTCGTATTTAATTCGAAAGTTTTCCTTTTAAAATCGAATTACTTTTATTATATCTTCAATATTTAATTATTGGTTCGTTAAGTATTCCGTTTGTCTTGCACAGTCAGTGCAAGTCAGACGTAAGTTTTAACCAGTTAAGTCTATACTTCGTCAGGACTCAGTTAAAAAGAAAAGTTTCTGAATAATGAGGGACTATCAATTTACTGTTATAAATATAGGTAAATATTTTTAAATTTTAATCCTTTATTTTTAAACAATTTCAATTATGTACGAAAAACAAAAAATAACGTTTTTGCAGTGAGAAAACGCTATATATATGAAAATAATCTACGGAAGTTTTCCGATCGAAGCTTAAAAAAACTTGACAACACTTTGTGTGTTTTCAAACTTCCAAGTTTCCATCTTATTACTTAATTGTACTTTAGTAAAAAAGAAATGTTACCTTTCCAGGCATCAATTATACTTGAAATTTTTCGTTTAAATACTATCATTATAATCATCATCATTAGCTCCATCCATAGTAGGAGTTAAGCCTCTCCAAGTTGTCTCCAATGAGCTCTGTTGTTTGCTTTTTATATCCAATCGTGTCCCGCTAATTTTTTTATGTCGTCCATCCATCATGTCTGTGGTCTACTTCTGCATCTTTCATGTTCTCTAGGCCTCCATTCAACCAAAAGGCGTGTCCATCTGTTATTATTCCTCTTTGCGATATGCCCAGCCCAATTCTACCTCAATATACAGGCTGAGTCGACGATAGAGTAAAGTTCATTATCTCATTTGTTTCGGGAATGACGAAAAAATGTTAAATACAATAGTTTTAGGGAATATTCAGGTGCACAGTTTAAAATTATTTTTGAGTATACAGGGTACTTCAAAAAATGTGGCCGATATAACATGTTTTTTGAATTGGAACATCCTATTTTATAACTTATTTTTAAATTCTGCGTAAAATTTTATAACTTTTTTATTAATAATGTTATATACCTAAACCTAGTAGTTTTTCTAATATTTAAATTTTTTTAAAAAAAAAATACTAGTTTTCAGATTTGTTTTAAAATTGCCAGTAGCGCCATTGTTTCGGAAGGTGGAATAATCATAATTGGTACGAGTGTTCTATAGATATGAAAAAAAGGTATATATATATATATATATATATATATATATATATATATATATATATATATAAAGAAATTTGAGTTAGATGCTACAGGGTGTTCAAAATAAAAATATACATTTCGACTATTTTAAATTGAAAAATCTCAAATTTTTTAAATAGTACACCCTGTATATTAATATTTTTTCTAATAGATTTTACAAAACCCTCCAACTTTTATTAAGTATGTCATATACCTATTTCTAATAGTTTTCGATTTATTTTGAATTTTTCAATTTTTACCCTTATTTTTAATACACTTACGCTATTGTGAAAAATATAAACAAATAGTTAATAATAATTTTAATATAGTTTAACTTACCTAATGATTAATTATTATGACGTAATAAATGTTCAAAAATATGCGCGGCTACTTGAATACACATGTTTAGTCGTTTTACTATATTTTCCTTCACTTTCCTTAGCATAAAGGGCGTTATTGTCCTGCACGCATCCCGTAACCTATTTTCCATATCTACTGGTGTTGTAGGGGGATTCACATAAACACGATCTTTAGTGTAGCCCCACAAAAAGAAGTCTAAAGGTGTTAAGTCACATGATCGAGGGGGCTACTGAATGAATCCATCCCTACCGATCCATTTTTGTGGGTAAGGATCGTTTAAAAATTCCCGAACGTCCTGGTGGTAATGAGCAGGAGCTCCGTCTTGTTGAATCCACATTTGTTCCCTTTCAAAGTTATCAACTTCTTCAAGAAGCTGGGGTAATTCATTTTGCAAAAAATTTAGATATCTAGGCCCGTTAAGCGGTTCGCGGAAACAATATGGACCAATAATTCGAAAATTTAATATTCCATACCCTACATTAAGCGACCAATGGTTTTGGTTTTGAACTTCGCGGACCCAAAATGGGTTAACTGTTGGATAATAATACATGTTATAGCTGTTAACTGCTTCATTACAGCGAAAAGTAGCTTCATCAGAAAACATTATTTTGGATAAAAAATTTAGATCGGCCTCTATTGTAAGTTTATTCGTCGTTTAAAATCACGGTCTTGAAGTTCTTGGTGTAGTTCCATATGAAAGGGATGATACTTGTATTCTGTCGTGGTGCGATTAGCCGTAGATTGGGATGTGTCAGATAAGTCAGCTAGTTGAGGGTGCTGACCTGGGATTTATCTTCAACATGAAGTTAAATCTCCATTCTGGTTTACTACTTTCCGATTCGTATACTCAACGCTACCACTACCATCAAACCGTTCCATTAAGCACTGAAAAGATTTTCTAGATGGTATACGTCTATTAGGGTACCTCGCTCCGTAAAGCCTTACTGCCAAAAGACAATTTTTTCCCGCCTCGCCCATTATATAAACCATATCAATTAATTCATTTTTGGGAAAATCTATAACTATTACCTTTATACGTCACTTACTACAACAAATTAAACTATTTTTACTTGCTTTTTGACAGTGCCTACATTTTTGTTTTGTCTTGGCAACTATGATGTTACAGCGTAAGTGTATTAAAAACGAGGGTAAAAATCGAAAAATTCAAAATAAATCGAAAACTATTAGAAATAGGTATATGACATACTTAATAAAAATTGGAGGGTTTAGTAAATTATATCAGAAAAAATAATAATATACAGGGTGTGCCATTTAAAAAATTTTAGATTTTTCAGTTTAAAATAGTCGAAATGTATAAATTTATTTTAAACACCCTGTAGAATCTAACTCAAATTTCTTTACATATATCTTTTTTTTATCTCTATAGAACGCTCGTACCAATTATGAGTATTCCACCTTCAGAAACAATTGCGCTATTGGCAATTTTTTACAAAACTGAAAACTAGTATTTTAAAAAAAAAAAATTGAAATATTAGAAAAAACTGCTAGGTTTAGGTATATAACATTATTAATAAAAAAAAATTACGCAGAATTAAAAAATAAATTAGAAAATGGGATATTCCATTTAAAAAAAAAACATGTTATATCAGCCACACTTTTTTGAAGTACCCTGCATACTCAAAAATATTTTTAAGCTGTGCACCTTAACATTCCCTAAATTTATTTTACATATTATTTATTTTACATTTTTTCGTCATTCCCGAAACAAATGAGATAATGAACTTTACTCTATAGTTGACTCATCCTATACATATTCATTGTACTACATCTGTTACTTTTGATCTTCTTCGTATATCGATGTTAGGAATACGATCTTGAAATATAATTATATATTATATTTTTATTTAAACCCCACGTTTCAGTGCGATATGTTAATACTGGCAGTATATATTGATCGAACACTCTGGCTTTTATTGTATTTGAGGTCTCCAATTTATATGTCGATTGTAACCTTCCGAACGCAGACCCAGCTAACGAGCCTCTTCCATCCAAGTCAGTCAAATTATTTTTTGATATTTCGATTTTTTGTCCTAAATATATGATTGTTTGTACCTTTTCTATTTTTCACTTTCTATTAATAGTTCCTGGCTGTTATTTTCACTTTCCTTTTTCAAATATTTGGTTTTGGTGGAGTTTATTTTTACACCTATTTCTCGAGACTTGTTATTTAATTCTCATAATTCTTCTTTTATGTTGGCGATCAGAGTGACATCATCTATGAATCTATGAGTGATTTAATCATTCACCGTCGATTAGTATTTCTTTATTTCCCCACTTTAATGATTTGAACATGTCTTCTAGAGTCAAATTTATAATAACTTTAAAATTCTATCCAAAGATGAACTATTGATAAAATTTATTGCACTAAACCAGCGTTCTCAATCTGTGGGCGCGCCCCACTAGGTAGGCGTGATTACACTATTGGGGGGACGCGAGCATATCGAAAAGAAATTATTATTAAAAACATTTATTAAAAACGTTTAATATAATTTATTGAAAGGAAAGCAAAACAAAATGCATTCTGACATAATAAAAAATAAAATACACAATTACATTGATATAATACACCTATAAATAGGATTGTATTAATACTTCACAATGTATTTACCTAATAATTAACATATCAATTATTTTAAAATTTTTTTGTCAACATAGCTAAATGATTTTTAGTGGTTGTAAACAATGGTTCTAAAACAACTTTCACATGTTGTTCTTCAGCCTTGTATGTTTTAACACATTCACCCACATTTGCAAACATTTCTAAGTTTTTTGCTTTACATTTCTGCTCCACAATTCCAGTTTTCTACAAAAAGCATTAATTTTATCACTTGTATCGAATATATGTGTATTTGTTCCTTGGAGTTGAAGATTTAAGGTATTTACTTTCTCGAATATATCGACCAAGTAGCTCAATTTCATCACAAATAAACTATCTCGAAACTTCTCAGCTTCCGGTCGGTTTTCCTCTTCTAGAAAAATGGAGATTTCATTTCTTAATTCATAAACACATTGCAAACATGTCTTTACAAAGTGCAGAAAAAATTCTAGATTTTAGGGGTCTCATTTTAATATAATTTACTACGGTTACAACTGTAGTGAGTATTCAGGGCAAGACTCATTTCTTTGGAAGCCGGAGCTTCTCTGTGGATCATACAATGTGTCCACACACACAGTGGAGATTTTTGTTTCCCAAGTGCTTGTACATTTTGAAATCTTCCAGGCATTGAATGAGCACGATCGGTACATATTCCGACGCAATTTTTCCACTCCATATGTGCCTCGTTTATAAAATCATTTAAGATAGCAAATAATGCGAGTGATGTTGCTTTGAGTTCTATTGGTTTACAGAAAAACAGTTCTTCTACTGCTGACATACCATCACAAAATCGAACATAGGCAATGAAATGAGCGTCTTTATTACTATCTGTTGCCTCATCAAGCTGAATTGAAAACAATTTGTCACGCAACTTCCCGAAAAGCTGATGCTATATCACCAATTCGACGGGCAACAGTATCATTTGATGTAGGTATGGATAGTAATTGTTTAGCAAAATTATTTCCAAACATAGTTTCCACAATCTCAATTGCTGCTGGCAAAATAAGCTCTTCACCAGTGGTGTGAGACTTTTCACATCTGGCTATTTTAAATGAAACTTTATAAGAGACAAGTAAAGCTATTCCATTCACAGACAAAGTTTTTTAAAAAAATGATTCTGCTTTACATATGATTTTAATTTTAATTCGAAGAATTCTCGGGGTTTGTTAAGGTACTCACTATGAAGCGTTTCCAAATGTCGTTTAAGTTTATTTGGTTTTATGCTGTCTGCTGCCAAGATTCTTGAGCAAATAACACACAGGGGCCTTTCTTCTCCATTTACTTCAGTACTGGTAAACTCTAAATTTAAATATTTTTGAAAATATTTTCTTGATTTTATTTTCGGAACCACGCTCGTCTGTGCACTTGTTGATGCTTCACTATCGTATAATGCTCGCTTACGCGCCCATTTAAAAATTATCCATGATTCTGTATAAATTTACTTAATACCTTGAATTTCAATTAACACATAAATTAGAACATACACATTCACGATAAATCCGATAGCAGTAGAAGGATCAACTCGACTGTGACGGGCTGTAATTGAACGGGGTGCAGCATTTATATACTTTTGGGCAGACTTTCCGAATGTTCGAGACAACTCGGAACTTCTCGCGAAGCCGCTATCGGTATGGTGGACGTGACAGAGAGCAATAGAGAGGCATCGATTCTAGTTTTGTCAACGCAGCAGGTAAGTGTTGCCAAATATGAATAAATTTATTTATTCTTGGTGGTTTGTAACGTTTGTAATTAAGGCCATAGTGTACCTTTAGCATCAAAATACTGAAAATACACTATTATTGCATGGATTAGTATTGCATGAGAGGGGGGGGGAGGCGCGATGAAAATTATGTTTGAAAATTGGGTTGCAAATACTAAAAGGTTGAGAAACGCTGCACTAAACTAAAAATTTCACATTTTTAAAATGACTAATACCACTATGAACAGTCGAAAATAAGTCCGAAAACCGTTGAATTTATTAATTTGTCGTAAAACAATTAAAGTGGTATTCAGAGATCAACAGCGATTTCCTAAAAAAAGTAGATCTGGCATCGTACTAGGAATAATTTTATACTTTAATAGTTCACTTTTTAATTATAAATATTTTTAAATCAGTTATACTCGTAAACAGTAACTCTCAAAACTGCAATTGGGCAGATGATAGTTTGCATATTGAGGCAAGCAACGAAATAATTCGAATATCTAACAAGTTTTAGGCAGGCTATACATAATACTCATAAGTCCACAGGTTGATACTTATTCCCTATTTTACATACAGAAGGATTTTGATATGAACAATCTAATTATGAATTTTTGTTGACCCTTGAGAAGGAGATAAGACACTCAGGAAGCAAAGTTTAAATATGAGATAAAAAGTTAAAAAACATACACGGAGAATTTCTCTCACCTCGATCTTGGTGCACTGTATAGTTCGTGAGATACGTTAACTAGCACGTATACAATTCAGAGTCTTGAATCCTTGATAAGGGTGTTAACCACCTCTATTCTAAAATTATTAAAGAAATACAAAACAAAATATATAGAGTATCTGATATCAGGTATACTCCTTGATACATTTTAACTAATGGTTATACAGTTTCCAGTTTTGAACTCTTGTGGAAAAATCATTAGTAAAATTAAAAACATACTCAGAGAATTTGTTCCACCTTGAGATATTTTTATTAAAATTTTTTAAATGAGAGTAGTTTACAACCTTATATAGCTTTCAAGACGTAAAGCTGTATAACCACTAGTTAATATGTCGCAAGGAGTGTGGCCTATATGAGGCTTAATGTAGAACAAACTGTCTATATGTATCTTTGTAATGATTTTAGAATAATGTATTAAGCTCGAAGATTATATTTTTAATGCCTTATATACTCACTAAGGGTCATCGAAAATTCTTAACTAAATTTCCTAAACCAAATCCCTTCTGCGTGTAAAATTTTAATCAAATAGTGATTCAGTATCAGTAGTGATTAAATATCAACCAGTGAACTTATCACGTGTAGCCTCTATAAAATGGAAACTTCTTGAGCTTTCGTTGCTAGCTTCATGTTTGCATAGATCAGGGATTCCTAAATTAGTCTTGAAATCGTTAAAAAAAATACAAAATTAATTGGATCTAAATTTAGTGACCAACTATAAATAATGAAACTAATTAAAAATTTTAAAAAAATAATCAATTGGACAGGGATACCAACAATCATTTAATTTAATAAATTTTGTATTATTCTATACGAAATAATAGTTAGTTACCTAAAAGGTAAAACAAAGGTTTTAAACGGTGTGCTGTTAATACCTGTTCACTGAATTATTAGTGCGAGATCACGAGAAGGTAAGTAATTAGTAATAAATTACCTTCACCCCTCGGGTTAACGTTAACAGAGATATCTCTCATTTTTTCTCTCTCATCAAAAAAGCATTAGATTTGTTACAGGAAAAATATTTACCATTTCGGTATTACTTTTCGTATCTTTGTTTGAAAAACTTTTCTCTCTGGTTAAATTTTGTCCAAACATTAAAGTGAACTGTGACGTCAACGTCAATTGTTAAGGCGTTTTCGTCTTTTTTGGTCCAATGCCAGCCATTAACCTGATGTCGGGTGCGAGTTGGTTTGATCGTAAAAGCCAGCATTGCTTTTGCTTTTTTTTAATTTTTTAAAAATGTTCAAATTTGAAAAAAAGGATTGAATGTGTTTCTAGACGACCTTATGAGTCACCCATTTTAATATATTAAACGATTCTGATAACACCCTGTATATACGGGACAATTTTTTTTTCAACCTCCGATCGTACCAGTAAATAGCAAATCGAGTGCTAGAAGGCAGGGAAGCTTGGAGGGCGATTGCGCATCTCCCCCACTATAACCTCCTCCACATTCAACGTCATTTTCAGCTGAGTTGCAGGCATGTAAACATGGCTGCTACGATTGATTCTCCCACCGAGTGCGAGTTGCGTAGTGTAATTCGGTTTCTTCAAGCAGAAGGGAATAGTGAAGCAGAAATTCATCATCAAAAAATGATAAGAAGCGTGCTGACTTTTGGAGTTCTTTTCATTTATGATAATGCCCACCCTCACAGTGTTCCTGTAACCCAACAGCTTCTTTAACAATTTCGATGGGAAGTTTTTGAACACTCAGCGTATAACGCACTTTCACCTCTTTCCGGGCTCAGAGGACATATATATATATATATATATATATATATATATATATATATATATATATATATATATATATATATATATATATATATATATATATATATATATATATAAATATATATATATATATATATATATATATATATATATATATATATATAATATATATATATATATATATATATATATATATATATATATATATATATATATATATATATATATATATATATATATATATATATATATATATATATATATATATATATATATATATATATATATATATATATATATATATATATATATATATATATATATATATATATATATATATATATATATATATATATATATATATATATATATATATATATATATATATATATATATATATATATATATATATATATATATATATATATATATATATATATATATATATATATATATATATATATATATACACTCCTGGACAAAATTAACGCAACAGTATATTAAATCATACAAATCTCTATAATGAATTAATTTTAATAATTTTTTATGAACATTGGTTACACTAAAAGTTAGAAAAAACTTATGCGGATACTTTAAAAGTGAATTAACTACCAAATTTCTCCATAAGATTCGAATTAAAATTATTCTTAAGACCTAATAACAAAATCGTTGAAATGATGTAATAATGAAAAAAATAAACTGGGACACTAGTAGCAAAATTAATGGTGTAACTGGGACACTAGTAGCGTGTGTTGCCTCCTCTACTTCGGATGACAGCGTTTATGCGCTTAGGCATGGTTCTAATTAAATTTTGGATAAAATCTTGAGGAATTTGCTCCCATTCTGTGATAACTGCATTTTCAAGTTCTCTCAAGTTTCTAGGTGCAGATATATGACGTTTCACATGTTCTATCGGATTTAGGTCTGGGCTTTATGGTGGCCATTGCATAATTGGTATATCAACTGGATTAAGATTCGAGTACCTCCCTAGCCACGTGAGGTCGAGCGTTGTCTTGCATAAACAGCAAATTGGGCCCCACAAAATGACCGAAAGGCATCACATGTTCTATTAGAATATTCTCAAGATAGTAGTCAGCATTCATGGATCTCGTACGGACACGAACTAACTCTGTGCGAGCATCAAAGCAGATGCCACCCCAGAACATAACAGAGCCACCGCGGAATGGAATCCTTGCAGAGATATTGCAACGAGCAAACCTCTCTCCTGGTCTTCGCCATACTCGCTCACAACCATCTGGATGTTTTAGACTAACTCTAGTTTCATCTGTGAAGAAAACTTGTTTCCAATCATCCACAGACCAATTTTCGTGATTTCGAGCAAAACGTAACCTATCTATTATTACAGAAAATTGTTTATCTTCTAAAAAATTCTTTAAAACTGTAAATCTAAACGAATTGTTTTGATTTCTGTCATGAACAACGAAACAAAATATGCATAGCCTACTATTCAAATACTCGATAAACTTTAAAACTGACATAAGAAAAAGATAGATTAATTAATATTCAAATACTCGATAAACTTTAAAACTGACATAAGAAAATATAGATTAATTTTCAGATTGTTGCGTTAATTTTGTCCAGGAGTGTATATATACTTGTAATATAAATTGTAAATTTAATAAAATCCAATATCAATAGGTGAAATAACTTTTTTGGAAGGACTGTCCGTTAAAAAAAATTATGATGACATTGACATATGAACACATTGAAAGAACAATGTCCCTTCTACGCCACTATAAAAATTAAGTTGCCGATTTTAAGAGAGGAAGAACCGTACTGACAGATCCGTCTACCCGAGAGAATATTAAGGCTGTGCATGAACTAATTTTGGGCAATGGACCAATTGGGCTGAAACGTAGCATAGACATACGAACGTGTTTTTCCCATTGTCGATTATGATATGGAAATGAGAAAATTATGAGCTAAATAGATCCCTAAATGTTTGAAAGTCGACCATAAACGCTTGAGAGTCTCAACATCTAAGTTGATTTGTAGCCATTTTGAACAGGATTCGTTTAACATTTTGAAACAAATCGTAACTATGGATGAGACGTGTCTTTGTCCATCATTATAATCAAGAGACAAATGAACAGTCGAAGGAGTGGAAATATACGGGCTTATCTCGCCCCTTAAAGTTTCGCTTACCGAAATCAGCAGGAACAGTTTTTAAGCCAAGGATAGGATACTTCATACCCATTACTTGAAACACAACAAAACCAGTAACCAGAAAATGTTATTCTTTATTACTAATTAATCATTGAAAAAATTGTGGAAGTAAAAGTGTCTAAAGAGGTGTTAATTATGTAAGACAAGGCGCCTGTTCAGATATCTCTGTTATTTTTCCAAAATATAAACGAATTAGGCTTTCAATTGATTGATCATCCCCTATATTACCCGAATTTAGCTTCCATGGACTATTACCTATTTCCCAAACTGTTAAGAAAACATTTGACAAAACACAAATTTCATTCAAATGGGGAAGGAACGTTGTCGCTGACTGGTTTGAAAATCAGGACAAAAATTTTTTGAAAGATCTACAGTTATTCTATAACGATACCAATAGGTGTATAAAGTTGAAAGTAGATTATGTCGAAAAAACTATTTTTGTTTTTGAGATTACCTCGTTCTTTCTATGCTACGCTAAAAACTCATCAATATGCTCTCGTATATTGTGTAATACATTATTTTCAGAGTTTTTCGAAGTCGAGAAAACGGAAAATTATGTTATTTTTTCCAATTTTAGTAGAAATAGTATGTCGAAAGTAATATTAGTTTCAGTTGTAGACATATTTAAAACTTTTCCTCTATTTAATTTCTTGTGTGTTATTATAGGACTGTGCGCTTACTGGGAAAGTACTGGGTAAATCACTCAAATGATTTACATTTTCTTTCTTTACTTCTTATTTTACTTATCAAATAATGACTTATATTGTTTTAGATTATTTATTTCCGACAATAATAGAAGTAATAGATTGTTTTAAATTTAAATGGGTCAGGTACTGCCAAAATTTTATACTAATTACATGGCAAATTGGATTAATATTACAAACCATTTATATTTTACATGAATTTAATCTTCGTTTTTTACTTCAATATGGACCATCATTTCTTTCAAGTTTTGTGGTAAGATAACTTTGTCTAAAACCCTTCTTCTTAAAAATATATCGTGGAATTATTTTACTATTTAAGTTACGAGAGTTTTTTTAAGGACTATACCAAATATATTTCGTAAAGTTTAAATGTGTTTGAAAAATTTTTGTTTAATTAAAAATATCAATTCTGTAAAATTTTAACAGTTGTCATCGATTATCGAAATATTATGCAAATAGAGTTTACTGAATTAATCGTTTGGCTAGGTTGTAATACAGCATCACCTTCCTTGGCGTTAATCCTGGCCATTTCATCGTTTGCGCAGCTTCACTATGTTTTAACGATGATCTATTTTGTATATTATTGTCGCCCTTCTTCTCAAATTAGGACTAGGTATCGTCTTTTTTCAATAAAGCGCTAATAATAGTACGAGCATACCATCCTTCTGGAGATCTGGATGTGTTTGGTTTATGTTCTTTAGTAATTTAGGGCAGCCGGTCGCTTAGCATCCTGTTAGAGCAGGGATGTCAAAGATACGGCCCGCGGGCCGCATAAGGCCCGCGGGCCGCATCCGGCCCCCGGGACGTATCAATAGCGCGCGATCGCAAGAAGTTAGGTATCTGGATCCTCGAGCTCAAAATAATTACCCTCTTTTATAATAATTCAGTACATTTTTTTTTATTTGAATCTGGCCCGCCTACACATTCTAAATTTAATATATGCAAAATTGAGTTTGACACCTCTGTGTTAGAGTAATCTCTCCATCCCCTTCTCCTATTTCGGCCCATTTTACTACGTCTAGGATTTCACAGATATTTTTCAGTTCTTCATTCGTTTTCCCTATCAAGTAAAG
The DNA here is from genome assembly GCA_019049505.1 of Pachyrhynchus sulphureomaculatus. Classification (NCBI taxonomy): domain Eukaryota; kingdom Metazoa; phylum Arthropoda; class Insecta; order Coleoptera; family Curculionidae; genus Pachyrhynchus; species Pachyrhynchus sulphureomaculatus. The sequence goes on along the minus strand of CM032446.1, from coordinate 234,577,071 downwards.
GCCCTTTTTGTTTCAGGTCTCCGTTACTGGTGACGTTTGCTAAATTTTTGACTTGTTCCACACTCTCATTGCAAAATGCGAGTTTCCATGCTTTGGTTCTTTAGACTCCTTGAGAGATTCTGTTTTCTGGATGGAGATTTACACGTTCAATTTTCTTTTCGATAGTTCAAACCTGCTTTTGCAGATTATCCTTCTCCTCAAAGATTAAGACTGCGTCATTGGTATCATAAATGATATTTATTTCCTTTATTTTTCATCTGTTATTCTTTTCCACCTTGTTTTGTTTCTTTGATTCAGTCCATTGTGGTGGCAAATACAGCAGTTTTAAACTTTTTCCCTATCTAATCCCAATAACCATGGATATCCTGTTACCAAGTTTTTCTGGTGCTCGTATGAATGTATAGTTGTCGGTGTTTAACTTCTTGATGACGGCTGCCATACTGAAGTTTATATTTGTTTTTTTTTAGCGTAGCACCCTAGAATAAAGCTTCTTTCCAGATGGTTTAAATCTCTCTGGTAGCGAATGCTGAGTTTTGTAGCGATATTATGATTGCTCATGTGATGGTCTTACTCAAGTTTTTCTAAAATTTCATCCACCTTTTTGGATTGACCGACAAAATCAAGGTGCATCTTTGACATCGAAATTTCCAGAACGAAACCGAGCGAATTATCTCTTGACTGTTGTTCTTGATTATTAATGAGCTTTTTTGATAACCTGTTATATTCACAGTCCTTAATTTACCGCCCCAGGGGTACGATTACTTTTTTTTATCATCATTATTAATCAGTGTGATAATTTTAAAATTTTTTTTGTGCTTCTCTTCTGTTTCTTTCCGCTTATCTTCCTCTCTTTATCTATTTCTTGTATATACTTATTAGTTGTCTTATTATTTGTTGTAATATTAGATTAGGAATTTATACAGAGGCTTTTTAGTTGCTTTAATAATGTCTATTTTTGCTAGAAATTTATTATATCCTAAGCAGGCGAAAAATTCCTTTAGTCCTAAATTTATAATTGGTAAAAATTCCTATTTATCGTGAAATGGACTAATGAACATATTTTTATTATTATTATTAATTTTATAGGTGTGGCTTGGATTCCTAATAACACAAATACAATACAAGAAGTGGATGCCAATTCGTGAACATTTTCAAACAAATTTTCTTTTGAATTTTAAGGACATATCAATAAAAACAAAAAAAAGGATTATATCACAATACATTTATACTGAAAGGATTTTATTACTGATGATCTGTGTACTTATATTTATAGGACTGTTAATTTTAAAAGAAGTTCATAGCGATCTAAAGAGCTGTGTTTTACTTTCTTTTATGGCCGATAAATTTATTTTTAATATATCAAGGCCGATTAATTTTTTCATTTTCATATTGTTCTTTATTCAAGCAGTTATTATACCGTTTTCTCTATATTACGCTATCACTTTATATGGCGTCTCAAATTGTCAGCTATTACTGATGAACCTATATGTTCGTGATAGTTTTAAACAACTGAATCCACTTCTATGTAAAAACTATAATAAACGTGTTAAAGAAAATCTAAAATTCATATCAATGTGGCACCAACAACTGTTAAGGTAGGTATTAACAATTTACTACTCAGTATATATCACCACTACACCAAACACTTTATTTTTGCACTCGCCTCGCGTTTCGCTAACCATGTTAGCTTCATCAGGACCGATGATTGACTAAAGCTAAACTACAATTCTATCCTATTTATCCTTAGCCTAACCCTCGAATTACTCAGGCGGAACTAATGGCATAGGCAAGGCCATCAGTTCCGGTCAAGTAACCAGTAGAGGGTACTATAAGGAATAGGCCCTCTGTCTTTATTTAAACTATTTTTACATTTTATAATTTCCATGCTTTCGTATGCGTTCAACAATCTCCTATCAGATACATCTTTTATTAATCTTAGATTATCTAATGTTACAATATGATCAGCTTCAAGGGCATGTTCGGCAATGCTAGACTTTTCTATTCTACTGTATTTTAAGTGTGCTAATGTTCTTTAAATCGTGTTTTAATTGACCTTTTAGTTTGCCCAACATACTTTTTGTCACAATCATTACAACTAATTTCATAAATTCCACTTTTCTCACAATTAGGAATCTTATCTTTGGGATTTCCTAAGATATTCCTCAGATTGTCTGATGACTTATAAGCTAAGGTGAGGCCTACCTTATTAAATACTTTATTGAGTCCCTTGCTATATTTCGTATTATATGGTATGGAAACATACTTGGTGTTATTTTCTTCGCGTGTATCGCTCCTGATGAAGCTAACATGGTTAGCGAATGGCGCGTCGAGTGAAAAAATAAAGTGTTTCGTGCAGTGGTGATATATACTGAGTAGTATCATTGTGAGAAAGATTCCACATTCCCAACTTAGTTAACAATTTAGTCTGCCTTCCTAGTCCGATCAATAACAATTTTAAATGGCCATGAATTTTTGACAAAAATTAGTTTTAATACGTAGATCAAATATCGATAGTCAAAAATTGGAAATTGAGTGGAAGGGGTTGTAAAAAAAAGTAAAAACTACCCCAAAAACCACTTTTTCTGAAATTTCTCGAAAAATATAAAAATTACAAAAAAATATTTCGAACAAAATCGATAGATAATCTATCTATCTCTCTATCTACAAAATCGTTTTAAATCACTTTTCACGTATTTGCGATATAAACGAGATATTTGCAATTGAAAATTGTTATTTGACGCACAGCTAGCTAAAAAATATCTGAATGTGAAAAAATTCATAAAAATGAAAAAATCATTATTTTTGAACTTTTTGTTTTAACCGTATCTATTTAACGTAACTAATTTTTTCAGAGAAATTTTTTTTTTTTAACTTTTTGAAAAGTTATAAACAATTATATTTCTTGAATTTGTTTTATTGTTAAAATATATGCCATACTTTCAAGTCACATCCCATTTTTACCTGACAATTTACCTGTGATATAACCGGTCAAGTGCAAGTTGAACTTGCGCAATTAGTGTTCCGTACGTTGATTGCTTTTAAAATAAAAAAATTTGTTACAGAGGTATAAAATGATCAGTGACTTCACAAAACACACCGCACACCAAAGTTTGTTGACCTTGATTTTTTTTTATATACCAGATAAATTATTAAAGGTAATGCACTCGTGATAATTTTTGTTCAATCTACACCCCGTTGAGAATATTCCAGAATTTTTTCAAAATTTTTTGATAAGTACTTTTCGAGCTAAGGCGGGGGGACAGCGATTTTTCGATACGAAGAAAAGTGCGTGCAAGTATTACATTATATACATGTTTTTTACTCGTGTTTTCACAAGCTTTCATTTGACACCACACTCGATGACCTATTAAATTTTTTTTTTCACTTCCGATTTCACCCCCCAAAACTAACCCCTTAAGTAAAAATTTAACTTTCAAAACTACATGGCTCTGATGCGGCCATCAATTCCTATATTATTACCAAATTTCAGCTTTCTATGGCAAATAGTTTCGGAGAAAATCGGGTGTGACCGACAGACACCGAAGTCATCTTATAAGTGTTCCACACGAAACACTAATAAATCTATTCTAAAATAAATCGTCCCTGAGGCTATGCATTTGCGGCTCGAAATTAGTCCCAAGGGAAAAAAGTATATACTGTGCTCTTGTCACTCTCGCAGTAGTACAATCAAGCTGATACGCATATGCATCATTGGCACTACGCATGTGCTGCACCGTAACCGGGCCTTAGTGGGATAAAAATAGCAAGACAACAGAATTTCTGTCTTTTTTGATATATTTGACTCGGGACGAAAATTTAGGATTCCAGTTTTCTGACATAGACTAGACAACGCTGGCCAAAGTTTTATTTCCCAATTTATATATTTTTCAATAAAAACATTTTACAACTAAATCGCCCTACTTTTTTGTCGATTTCTTTTTTTGTGATGCAACTTTGACGTGCTCTATTATTTAAACAAATAGACATACAAGGAAGTGCCTCAACACTTTATTATAGGAAATTTTTTGGTCTACAAATTTAAGCCAATAAAATTATCTGAGATTTCAATAGGTTTCGATAAAAATGATGGGGACTCTGAACTTTAGGGGCAGATTTGTTAGTTTCTTGCAATTTTGTTTTAAAAAAAACTTAAAAACATGTTTTTAGGCGCTCTTAATGGTAATTTTGTTATATCCATTTATATTGTTTATTTAATCTCGTTTTTAACCTAAATTTATGTCACCTTCGAGTCTTTATATATTTTCACTGAGATTTTAAATTGTTTCTTTAAACTTACCATTACTCATACTTACATTTTTATATCGACTTATGTTCTAAAAAAATCAATAATTGCCTGGATTCGATTATAAAATTACACGCATTTGATTACATTAAAAAAAAATACATTAATTTTTTGTTTGTACTTTCTCAGAGCATTACATAAAAGAAAACTAAAAAATATATAACAGATATCTGGAAATCAAAAAATATTAAAATCTATTTCTCTGGTCTCAGTATCTTCAATTTCTTGATCTGAATCATCATTATATAAAATGTCTCTGATCCTCAAGTATTTTCTTTCTTGTTCTAATAGCTCGCGTTCCAACAACTTATCGTCAGTGTCTAAGCTTTCATTCACATCGTCCTGGTTACTGTCTATTTAACAGACATCTTCGTTGATATCACCAGGAATGGTATATTTTTCGCCAAATGGATCAGAATTTTTATTATGGTCTTCTACATCCTGTAGATCAAATCCAGGAAATTCTACTGCAATTAGTGCAAAAATTGGAATAACGTGGCCCACTCTTCCGACACCCACAACGCTTGCTTGAACAATTACTTGAGCAATCACAAAATATCTAAAAAGAATTTTTTTGTTAGTAATCAAAAATTTCAATTGCAAAGAAATAGTATTTAATTAATTTAGTTTCTTACCTTTGCTAGCAATTTTTTCGGCATGGCATCTTCAGTGGTCATTACGGGCACCATCACCAAGTTGAGTCGTTCCCAGTCCCATTGTTCTGGCTTCATATTATTTCCAATGCTGAAGATGTTGGTGGTAAACTTGAGAGTCGAATCTCTGTTTGAGATTGAGTTGCTAAAGCAACAAAACGTTTGTAACGAACTTCACCCGTTGACAAGTTGTCATTATTGACGCGGCTCTGATGAGGCCATTCCTACATTAGTACCAAATTTCAACTTTCTATAACAAATAGTTTCGAAGACGGGCGGACGGATACCGACGTGATCTTATAAGTGTTCCGTACAGAACACAAAAAATAAAGCAAAAACCTATACGAGGCTGGTTTGAAAAGTCCGTGCAAAGTCCGAGAGATGGCACCACCGGCGCGTATCGAGGTCATGTTTAGTTAGTAGCATCTCTTGAATGAACGCACACCAAGTTTCAGCCATATTGGTCTATTTCTTTATGTTTGGCATTCGTGTGAATCAAGGAAGTCGAGTGATTTTCAAGAAATGGACGAAAAAGAATTTCGTGTGGTGATTAAACATTACTTTATGAAAGACAAAACGCCTCAGGAGACTAAAAAGAAGCTTGATAAACATTATGGTGACTCTGCACTTTCGATTAGAACAGTTTATAAGTGGTTTCAAAATTTTCGGACTGGCCATATGGGCACAAGTGACGCTGAACGTTCTGGACGGCCTGTGGAGGTTACGACTCCAGAAATCATTGACCAAATCCATGATATGGTGATGGATGACAGAAGTGTTGCAAGGATGGTTTTCAGCTGTTCCAGAAGAATCCGAAGGACTTTAAGCGTCGTTTCGTCACTGTGGATGAAACATGGATACATTACTATACTCCTGAGACTAAACAACAATCTAAACAATGGGTTACCAAGGGGGAATCTGCACCAAAAAAGGCGAAGACCGTTCCTTCGGCCGGAAAGGTTATGGCGACTGTCTTTTGGGATTCGCAAGGGATAATTCTCATCGACTATCTGGAAAAGGGTAAAACTATTACACGTGAATATTATTCATCGTTATTGGACCGTTTGAAAACCGAGCTGCAAGAAAAACGCCCGCGATTGGCCCACAAGAAAGTCCTTTTCCATCACGACAACGCACCAGCACACACCTCAGCAGTTGTGGTAGCAAAATTAATGGAAATAGGATTCCAACTCGTTTCACATCAACCCTATTCTCCAGACTTGGCTCCCTCGGACTACTATTTGTTTCCCAATTTGAAGAAATGGCTGGCGGGACAAAGATTTTATTCAAACGAGGAGGTGATTGCAGACACAATGGATATTTTGCAGACTTGGACAAATCCTATTATTCGGAAGGGATCAACAAACTAGAACATCGTTGGACGAAGTGTATAAGCCTAAAAGGAGACTATGTCGAAAATTAAAAAAGGTTTACCCCAAACACATAAGTAGTTTTTATTTTTGCACGGACTTTTCAAACCAGCCTCGTAATATGCTTAGTTCAAATCAGAACAGCGATGGCTTCAACTCTCAATTTTGCCCCGGTTAAACTTCGCAGAGTCTGTAAATCTCCATTTTCCTTGCGAGAAAAAAACAAAGATACTTAAAGATGCCCTAGTGCATCAACAGCCAACAAGCCAAGTCCGTGAAATTGTGGAAACCTGTGCCAACATGACAGCAACTATTTATAGATTTCTAAAAGAAAGAAGACGCGGTCCTTGCAACGAACCTCAAAATCACAAAGGAAAGGAGTCCTTAGAGGTCGATGAAGACTTTAAAAACGCATTAAGAAGAAAAATATACAATTTTCTTTATTAAAAAAGAAATACCTACGCTACATCAAGTTTTGCAAGGAAATGGAAATTATGGGAAATCGTTCATAACCTAAATTTTCGTTGGGAAAAACACAATAGAAAATCTGTTTTTTTCAATAAAACAGAAATAATTTGTTGAAGAAGAGAATATCTACGAGCAATCAGAAAATTTCGAGCCGAAGAAAGAAATAATTTTTATTTAGATGATACTTGGGTTAATGAGGGCACAAACACACAGTCAACTGGATTACAACCCCCTTCAGGAAAAGTCGCAGGCTAATTATAGCACATATTGGTGAACTAAAGATTACTATGAGGAGATGACGGCCGATGTTTTTGAGGAGTACTTCCAACAAATGACTGAATGTATACCAGCAGAATCAGCTATGGTATTAGACAACCATTTTTGATTATTACAACGATTCCCGACAAATTCATGGACGAAAGCGGATATTCTTCAATGGATAAGAGACAAAAATCTCAAACATAAAGACGATATGTTAAAAGCGGAATTTCTCAAAATTGCGAAACAAAATAAGGCATAGTTCAAGAAATATGCAGTTGATGAGATGGCAATTGAATCTCATATAGCTAAATTTGGCACAAATGAAAGGTTTCGTTGCAAGAAAAAACACCACGTTCAAACTTCAAGACGTAAGGCAATTATTACTTGCAGGAATAGAGAGGATCAAAGAGGATAACTGGAAAAATGCCGTTCGACATGTTATAGAAGAAGAAAATAAAATGTGGAAACTTGACGCATACATCGAAGAAACTGTGGAAATAGAATCCTTAATTATCAATTTAAGAGAAGGCGAGTGTTCAAATTTTGAAGATGATAAATGTTTTTGATTGTAATTAAAGCACTTCTATATCGTGAATTGTGAATTCGTATATATATATATATATATATATATATATATATATATATATATATACACTCCTGGACAAAATTAAGGCAACAATCTGAAAATTAATTTAGAATTAGAAAAATGAATCGAACAAGAAATTTAACTGAACACGAGGTAGTGCGAGCCTCAGTTTTATTGGACGAGGGATATTGTCAGAGTTATGTTGCCAATTTGTTAGGCAAACATCGTTCCACAATAAGTCGTATTGTAAGACGCATGAATGAAGTAGGAACTTATTCTAGAAGGCTAGGGCAAGGACGAAAACGATGCACTAGCGACCTAGATGAACGTTTTATAAGACAATATAATTTAAGAAGCAGGACTGTCACTAGTTCTATAATAAGAAACGAATTCGAAGCTGTTCGCAATGTCACAATTTCTTCTAAAACAGTTAGAAGACGGTTAAATGAAGCTGCCCTGCACCCTTGCTTACTAGAGAGAACAGAGTTGCCAGGTTACGTTTTACTCGAAACCACGAAAACTGGTCTGTGGATGATTGGAAACAAGTTTTCTTCACAGATGAAACTATGGTTAGTCTAAAAAATCCAGATGGTCGTGAGCGAGTATGGCGAAGACCAGGAGAGAGGTTTACTCCTTGCAATATCTCTGCAAGGATTCCATTCGGCGGTGGCTCTGTTATGTTCTGCTTTGATGCTCGCACAGAGTTAGTTCCTGTCCGTATGAGATCCATAAATGCTGACTACTATCTTGAGAATATTGTAATAGAACATGTTTTGTTTGTTTGTTTCTGTTGGGCAGGGCGCATCATTATAACATGTGATGCCTTTCGGTCATTTTGTGGGACCCAATTTCCTGTTTATGGAAGACAACGCTCGACCTCACGTGACTAGGGAGGTACTCGATTATCTTAATCAAGTTGATATGCCGAATATGCAATGGCCACCAAAAAGCCCGGATCTGAATTCAATAGAACATGTATGGGATCACCTTAAGAAAAATGTGAAACGTCATATACCTGCACCTAGAAACCTGAGGGAACTTGAAAATGCAGTTAGCACAGAATCGGGAGCAAGTTCCTCAAGATTTTATCCACAATTTAATTAGAAACATGCCTAGGCGCATAAACGCTGTCATCCGAAGTAGAGGAGGCAACACACGCTACTAGTGTTCCAGTTACACCATTAATTTTGCTACTAGTGTCCCAGTTTATTTTTTTCATTATTACATAATTTCAACGATTTTGTTATTAGGTCTTAAGAATAATTTTAATTCGAATCTTATAGAGAAATTTGGTACCTAATTCACTTTTAAAGTATCCGAATAAGTTTTTTCTAACTTTTAGTGTAACCAATGTTCATAAAAAATTATTAAAATTAATTCATTATAGAGATTGGTATGATTTAATATATTGTTGCGTTAATTTTGTCCAGGAGTGTACATACATAGATCTAGAGATTAAAAAATTTTTAGTAATAAATCCTATATTTCTATAACTTTATTTTTAAGAAAATTGTATTTATTAAACACTAAAATTAGGCGTTCGGACGGCTATGCTACCGATAAACCCTCATTTACACTTTATGACTCCATTGTATAGCAGAGGTTTTCTGTCTAAAATAGGGTGGACCCTTAAAAATAATTTAAAACAAGTAGCAAAATCCAGTAAGACGCATAAGAAAACTCTTTTTTTTGGCACATCCCAACTTGTATTTGCATATACAACGAAAAAATTCTGCTATCAACTCCATACAAATACGCTTTAGATACACTTGAAAAAAACGTTCAAAAATAATGATTTTTTTTATTTTTTATGATTTTTTTCAGATTCGGGAATTCTTTAGCTAGCTGTGCGTCAAATAACAATTTTCGATTGCAAATATCTCGTTTTATATCGCAAATACGTGAAAAGTGATTTAAGGCGATTTTGTAGATAATTGTATTATCTATCGATTTTCCAGATTTCCACTATGAATGGCCATTTAAAATTCTTATTGATCAGACTATTACTGGATTTTACAACTGACTACTTCGCAGCAGTCCTCGTGATTATTAAGAGCAATTTAAATATCAGTAACCAAATTTTGCCTGACATGAAAGGATGTATTCTGCGTCTTTTATTATATATAGGTACTAGGAAGATTTACAGAATTTATGTGCCATTCAGCAAGGATTATACTTATTTAATTTTATTTTCCTTCAGCTCTATATGTAATTAAATTATTTTTTGTGAAAGAGAACAGATGTTTATGTAAATAAGTGCTTACACTTCTTTATGTAATTTTCTTCTGTTCTTCCATTTGGCAGATAACCTAACTAAACCAGCGTTATTTAAGTAACGAAGGTTTGTAAATAAGGTTATTTTTTTCTTTCTTTTTTTTTTTCTTTATTTTAATATTGAAATTATACATTTTAAAATACTCAATTTGCGTGTAGCCAGGGTGTTATTTACTTAATTTCTTTATAGGTCTCGTATTAATATAAATATTTCCGGGATTTTTTAAATGCCTTAATTTTAAGCTATACCAGGTCTACAAGTATGAAATGCGGATTTCAGACAACAGATGGTGCACCAATGCAGTTTGTGCTATAAAGATCTGACACTGCGCCATTTTGTTGTGTCATCAAGTGTCAGACGCGCACGAAAGACAAATTGGAAAAGTGTGTGCATAGTGTTGTGTTGTTGTGTTCAATATGTCCAAATTTATACCGAACAAAGAGCATTCGCGGACAGCATTAATTTTTTGTTTTCATTTGAAGAAAACTGCTGTTGAATCATACCGATTACTTCCAGAAGTTTATGGTGAATATGCTCCATCGCAAGATACATGTGAACGATGGTTTCGGCGTTTCAAAAGTGGTGACTTCGTTGTTGCAGACAAGGAACGTGGAAAACCACCAAAAAAATACGAAGATGTGGAATTGCAAGCATTGTTGGACGAAGACGATTCGCAAACACAGAAGAGAAGTAGATGAGTACAGCATGAGTTGAACGACAGGCAAATGGAAAAGCGCAAAAACACGTGTGACATTTTGCTCGCTCGGTACAAAAGGAAGTCGTTTTTGCATCGTATAGTTACAGGGGATGATTTATTTTGAGAATCCCAAGCGCAAAAAATCATGGGTAGACCCAAGCGCACCATCCACATCGACCGCAAGACCGAATCGCTTTGGCAGCTGTGTTTGGTGGGACCAGAGGGGAGTGGTCTATTATGAGCTGTTATAAACTGGTGAAACGGTTAATACTAAACGTTACCAATAACAATTGACCGATTTGAACCGTTCGCTGCTTGAAAAAAGGCCAGAATACCGAAAGAGGCAACACAAAGTCATTTTTCTTCATGACAATGCTCCATCACATACGGCAAAACCAGTTCGCGACACGTTGGAAGCACTCAGCTGGGAAGTTCTACCCCAAGCGGCTTACTCACCAGACTTGGCTCCTTCCGATTACCACTTGTTTGCATCGATGGATCACGCACTTGCTGAGCAGCGCTTTGGTTCGTACGAAGATGTGAAAAAATGGGTCGATGAATGGTTCGCAGCAAAAGGGGAAGATTTTTACTGGCGTGGTATTCACAAATTGCCCGAAAGATGGGAAAAATGTATAACAAGCGATGAAGCATACTTTGAATAAAGCACTTTTTATCATTCTTCCGAATTTAACATGTTTTTTTTTAAAAAAATCAGCATTTCATACTTGTACACCTGGTATTCTATAAATAACCCACTGCATGATAAAATTTTATCGTTCCAAAACCAAACTCTTATCAGGCTCGAAACAAATGTAAAACTGATTTTTTTCTTTCTCTCTCATACGCTTACCTAACAAACCCGTGACAGAGAAAGATTTCTGCACAATGCTCTTAAAATCGTCATTACTAAAAATACTCTAACTATGTATATGTATCTCTTATTTTTTTGTTTCTTCACAATTCATTTGTATAATTTATTTATTTTAGGTATCATATTATTATCCAACAAGAAATGGGACAACCTGGGTTCTATTTGCACGGTATAATGAATATTTCTGTGTGTTTTTTAACTATTTGGATAGCATTTTTGATAGCAGTAAGTTTTATTACTAGACGATATTGCCAGTGATGTAACAGGTTTTCTTTACTTAAATTTGTCTAACTAGCTAGCTTAAAAATAAATATACATTTCTACATAACAACCGCCTTCACTAATACATTTAGTCCAGAGTTTCTCGAGTTGTTTCATTCCACCCAAGAAATTATATCGTTCGAGCCTCAAAAATGATGCTAGGGCTGCTTTCAACTCATCATTTGAGGAAAATTTTCGGACACTAAGGTTTCTTCAGATGTCTGTGGGTATTGTGACGTGCTGAATTCACAGCTTTCATAAATGGCTTGAACTGTGCGCGCCTTTTCGACGATGCCATTCTGGTACAACAGAAAACTTTTAGATCTCCATAAATTTGGGCTTTTCGCTCAACCTCTGTATTAAGTATGGATCTTTTTCCAATATATTTAATAAGCTAGTTTCCTTCGTAGTTCTAAAAAACGATCGCCATCAACTTTCCAGAAACAGACTAAGTTTTCACCATCTTTGGAGATGAAGAGTCTTTATGAACCCATTACAACGATTTCTGTTTCATTGGAGAAAGCCAACAATACATCCAAGTTGCATTGCCGGTGACAATTCCCATTATTCTCCAAGGGGGTCAATTATTCTTTTCTAGTGTAAGGAGTTTGGACATCTATGGTGCAGAAACTCTTTTGTATAATTATGGAAACTCTAGTTTTAGGTTCTCTAGTTCCTTTAACAACCACCAGAACAATAATTTCCTGAGTCCCTGTCGCAACTCATTCTAATCTGGTGTCACCATGAACTGAATTTCGGCCCTATGGAAACTGTTTCGATGAAAATTTTGGTTGAAAATAACCTTACACACACATACACACACACACACACACACACACACACACACACACACACACACACACACACACACACACACACCCACATACACACCATTTCTCTCCTTAGTCACTCATTTTTCGGGAAAAAAAAAAATCGTAAATATTGTGAAACGGAACTAACTCATACAAACTTTCGGCAAAATACTTACAAAATGACAGTAATTTGTCAAGTAAACAATATGTATGTATATATATATATATATATATATATATATATATATATATATATATATATATATACATATATATATGGGGTGTTATGAAAATCGTTTAATATATTTTTATTGAAATTGAACATTATTGATAATTTTATAAATATGGACTGCGCAATTATAAAAGGTAATACGCCCCCACTGGCCCAGCTGAGGTGAGCGTAAAACTGTACTACTAGTGGATCTTCAATACTATCTTGTCTGAGAGCCGCGTTTTTAAAGCGGTTTATAACAGATGGTTTTTGAGAAGGATGATGCTGATGCGAGTTAGCCTTCAGATATATAAGTGTATGAGTTAGCTTTCTCTATGCCATTTTTCTGCTGATATATATAAGCAAAATCCCTTGGAGCAAGGTGAGCTAGCATGACTCCACTCCTTTGATTGTTCCTTTGCCTCTGGATCATAATATTGAACACACGCTTCAAACATAGTTACCCTTCGATGTAAACAGTTGGATGAATCTTCTTCAAAACAGCTACAAATCAACTTAGATGTTGTGACTCTTAATCATTCTTGGTCGGCATTGAAACATTAAGAAATCCATTTAACTGATAATTTTCTCAGACCCAAATGAACATAGACAATGTAAAAAATATGTCAGTATGAAAATTCAAAGTCTCTGCTGTATGTTGCAACTCAATTCGCCTAATATTCAAAATCATTTCATGCACAGCCTTAACATTCTCTCGACTAGGCACAGAAATGAGTCCTTTAGGACAGTGTTCACCACTCGGTTCTTCTTTGCTAGAAATCTTCTTCTTCTCCTTTCTACAAGACAAGGTCTTCGCTGGTCTGTTTTTAAGCCGGTTTTTGATCGGCGTTGAGATATTTAGGAACCCATTTAGCTGATAATTTTCTCAGACCCAAGTCAGAATACACAATGCGAAAATATATACGTATGAAATGTTTAGAGTGCCTGTTATACGTTTCAACTCAATTTGCCTAATGTTCAAGATCTGGAAAAACATGCGAAAAGAGAAGTAGTAATAGCAATACTTGGTGTAGCCAAGGTGTGAAAAGCAGTCATAGGCCTTCCTTCCTGTGCTATAAGTATAATAATAGCACCTTTTCAGAAGCAGAGCCTTTTTTGTGGGGAAAGATATCATGTAAGTGTCCCCAACCCATCGCCAATTTTTAAATTGTTAAGATTCACTGTATGAAAAGATTCTTTTTTGTGGAAAGTCCCTATTTAGCGATGTTTAAATTGATTGTAAGTTTTAAAACTTTCACTGTAAGTGAAATTGGTAGAAAAATTTAAAAATTTTCACCTCTGTGTCTCTACGCTGGTTCTCCTCTTTTGTCCCTCTTAATTTAAGAAATAAATATGATTTTATTACATTGTCTCCTCCACTTCATCACACCGATTTCTAATTATTTTAGCTCTTGTCTCAGCATCTTCATGGGTACCAGATTTCTTTCATTAATATATAACATTATTAGCGATCACCAATATGGCTTTCGTAAACATAGATCAACAGGAGATCTTCTGACTTATGTAACACATGTTTGGAACAACGCAACTGAACACTTTGGAGAATCTCGAGCGGTTGCTCTTGACATATCCAAGGCATTCGACCGTGTTTGGCACGATGGACTGTTGGCTAAGCTACCCTCTTATGGTATGTCTGAAAAGTTCTGTTTGTGGCTCTCATGTTTCCTCAGAAAGCGTTCTTTACGAGTCGCAGTCGACGGATTTCTTTCTAACACCTTTACTGTTAACGCCGGTGTGTCCCAAGGCTCCATACTGTCTCCTACTCTCTTTCTTATCTACAATAACGATCTGCTGGAAAAGATCGAGAATCCAATCTACAGCTTTGCAGATGACAGTACGCTTATCTCTTCATTCACTTTGAACGCTCGGACATCGGCTGCTCAGGCGAATATCCGCAGAAGAAGGTCCCAACCTAGGACCGAAATATTGGCTTAATGAACATTATGTCAACATTTATCACGCCCTTTGCCGAGTTCCCCAACAAATTTTATATTTAAGAATTTTGTTAGATACGGCAACCTTTGCTTTCTATCTTTATTTGTTATATATATATATATATATATATATATATATATATATATATATATATATATATATATATATATATATAGGGTGTTATGAAAATCGTTTAATATATTTTTATTGAATTTCACCATTATTGAAAATTTTATAAATATGGACTGCGCAATTATAAAAGGTAATACGCCCCCACTGGCACAGCTGAGGTGAGCGTTGGAATCCCTGAATGAGAGAGCGAGAAAGTTTTAAGAGTGAATTAAAGGAAAACGACGGACACCCAAATCGATGACCTGTCACAGACGTCTTACATGTTTTGTCTGAAAATATTTTGCAAAAATAAATTTTTCGTGAAATATTGCAGTAATGTGATTCATTGATGTTGCTGAAGATCAATAACAATTAGTTTTTGTTTTGGTATGTTCAATTAAACAAAAAAACAGTGATGTGAAATGATAACCTATATGTCTTTTGCATTGTTTATTTGGAAGTTAATTGTTAAAAAGACTTACTTATTCAGGAGCATGTAAATAATATATAATAATAGTCAACTAATTACAATAGTAAAATAGGTATCGGTAAGTACTTTTTTAAATTAAAAATTGATCAAAAGTTTGAGACCTTTTTAAGTTAGTTTTACGTTTTATTATCGAAGAGCGCTATTTATCAATACTTTTCTTCAATTCCTTCTGCTACCGAGATATATCAGTTTGACTATATTATTCATAATACCCTGTATATAAAGGATTTTTATAACACTCTGTATATGCAGTTATAGATCGTATTATACACATATACGTGTCTAAATCATTTCTTATATTTTAGCCTTTTGGATTATTACTGGCATTTCTTTTCATGATACCGTTTTTTTCTGTAGCCTTTTATATAACATACAAAGGACAGGAGTACCAGAACCAAGTAAGTTTTTAAAATGTTTCGAAATTATGTTCAGAAAAATCGAAATTTTCTGATGCCTTTGTTAATAATGAAAAATTTAAGTGAACTGGTAGACATCCATCTCTTTAATAAAATGGAATGTTGGTACTATACATCTTCTGCCTACAAAGAAACCGAACTTTTGATAGAAGTTACAACAAAGGCTAATCGTAATTGTTAAAATCATTATCAGTTCAGTTGGTTGGTTCAATTTTGAATTCGGTTGTTGGGAGGATTTAAAGGGACGCCTAAAAAAAAGAAATAATAATCTATGAATCTTCGAATTGGTTTATAAAAAAACATGTCCAAGGTCTCATGGTAAAAGAGATCGATAGCAAAATAAATTAATTATAAAGGAATTTACCTAGAAACTTATAAAAATGTGCTCAATCTATCAGTATGGCTCAAAATGACAAAATCTGAACTCCAAAACAGTTGTTGAAGGCGTATAAAAAAATTCAAAATAATAACACAATAGCACAATTGGACGTATTTGTAGCCCGGCTGTTTTAGCAATGAGGCATCAAAGAAAACTCAAATTTTTTCGCGCTCAAAACGTCAGGTACCTAAAAGAATGATGTTCGAGCCAAGATCTCTGCTAACGTTTTGGTTAGATGATAAATCGACGATTTTCGGATTAGACCGAGTCAAATTGAAGTGACTTTTTTGATGTTTCGGCAATGATTGTACACCGGAATATTTAGGAATATTTATATTAAAATCATTTTTTACTTAAGCGGTGTTTATCGAACTGTGACCCGGATTAATAATCGTTCGTTACACGTGAAGCAAATCATCACCCCAATCTCAATTATTGTTGCTAAAGTTTTTATAAATTAAACTTTAGCTTATGAAAATTAAAGGCTGCTACAAGGACTTTGGTTATTATTATATTAATGGTATGTCTTGTAGATTGTTAATGTTTAGTTAGAGTTGATTGTACAATTTGTTGGTTTTAGATACATATTTCTTGTCCTTTTATTCCAGTTGATATTTATCTTCCAGTTTCTCTTACATGCACCACACCGCATACACAATTTTATAGACTCCTTAAGTTTGCATTGCTCAGTTTGTATATTCCAACTTGTGCGAATGTTGGATATTTTAAGTAATTTAGCTATTTTATATGTAGTACGATCCATGTAAGGTAAAACTGTACTACTGGTGGATCTTCATTACTATCTTGTCTAAGAGCCGCGTTTTTAAAGCGGTTTATAACAGATGGTTTTTGAGAAGGATGATGCTGATGCGAGTTAGCCTTCAGATATATAAGTGTATGAGTTGGCTTTCTCTATGCTGTTTTTCTGCTGATATATATAAGCAGAATCCCTTGAAACATGTCGAGCTAGCATGACTCCACTCCTTTGATTGTTCCTTTGCCTCTGGATCATATTATTGAACACACGCTTCAAACATAGTTACCCTTCGATGTAAACAGTTGGATGAATCTTCTTCAAAACAGCTACAAATCAACTTGGATGTTGTGACTCTTAATCATTCTTGGTCGGCATTGAAACATTAAGAAATCCATTTAACTGATAATTTTCTCAGAACCAAATGAACATAGACATAGACAATGTGAAAAATAGGTCCGTATGAAAATTCAAAGTCTCTGCTGTACGTTGCAACTCAATTCGCCTAATATTCAAAATCATTTCATCCACAGCCTTAACATTCTCTCGACTAGGCACAGAAACAAGTCTTTTAGGACCATGTTCATCACTCGGTTCTTCTTTTCTAGAAATCTTCTTCTCCTTCCTATAAGGCAAGGTCTTGGCTGGTCTATTTTTAAGCCGGTTTTTGGTAGGCGTTGAGACATTTAGGAACCCATTTAGCTGATAACTTTCTCAGAACCAAGTCAGAATAGACAATGCGAAAATATATACGTATATATAATGTTCAGAGTGCCTGTTATACGTTTCAACTCAATTTGCCTAATGTTCAAGATCTGCGAAAGGAGAAGTAGTAAGACCAATACATAAAAGACTTGGCGTAGCCAAGGATGTGGAAAGGAATCATAGGCTTCCCCTCCTGTGCATAATAATACCACCTTTTCAGAAGCAGAGCCTTTTTTGTGGGGAAAGATTTCATGTAAGTGTCCCCCACCCCGTCGCCAATTTTTAAATTGTTAAGATTCACTGTATGAACGAATTCGTTTTTGTGGAAAGTCCCTATTTAGCGATGTTTAATTGACTGTAAGTTTTAAAAGTTTCACTGTAAGTGAAATTGGTAAAAAAATTTTCACCCCTGTATCTCTCCGCTGGTTCTCCTTTTTGTCCATCTTAATTTAAGAAATACATATGATTTTATTACATTGTCTCCTCCACTTCATCACACCCATTTCTAATTATTTTACCACTTGTCTTAGCATCTTCATAGGTGCCAGATTAGTTTCCTTAATACTTCTCTTTCTCTCTCTCGCTCTCTCTCATTTTTCGACCTCGACATCTTTTTCTCTCCCAATTTTGTCTTCCTTACTCTGAATTACAGTGTCACCATCCGCTTCCAATTTTCATACCTTATTTATGCGTTTTCAATTTATATCTTTCCACATTACCAATGCTCAAAATTAACGGTATATATATTTTTTACGTTACCAGTTTTCTTTTTGTTTGTTTCTATTATCTGTTTCCTGCCGGTGGGAATAATCCCTTACTTCTGTTAGATGGCTGTTTTCTGCCAACTGTGTATCAATCATGTCATGCACTTGCCGGTAACATGCAATGACTCATAGTAAAGTAATTTGAATTGTTTTCAGCATCCAAAGTTTTCGATGGTATCTTTGTTGTAAACGCCATCTTTTTAACATAATTTATTAGTGTATAGTGATTGGTTTATCTACGTGTTTGTCACCTTTATGTTATAAGTTATTTACGGCCATTCACGTTAACTTAATGTCACACTTCTCACGTGAGTAATTTTTTGTCTGTTATTATACTTTTCTACAACAATTAATTAAGAGGAAAATAATGAATAATCTCTCACAATGCCCAAACTCTTTTATTTAGTAGCTTCAATCTCTCTTTTCAGTTTGTGCCCTGATGAAGATCCCAAGGACCGAAATATAGGTTGAATGAACATTGTGTCAACATCTGTTATACCCTTTGCCGAGTTCCCCAATTAATTTCATCTTGGGAAAAAAAATTGTTAGATACGGCAACTTTTGCTCTCTGTTTTTATTATATATATATATATATATATATATATATATATATATATATATATATATATACATATACATATATATATATATATATATATATATATATATATATATATATATATATATATATATATATATATATATATATATATATATATATATATATATATATATATATATATATATATATATATATATATAAAATAAAGAAAGAAAGCAAAAGTTGCCGTTGCCGTTGTCGTTACCGTATCTAACAAAATTCTTAGATATAAAATTTGTTGGGGAACTCGGCAAAGGGCGTGATAAATGTTCACATAATGTTCATTAAGCCAATATTTCGGCCCTTGGTTGGGACCTTCTTCAGGGCAAAAACTGAAAAGGAGAATAAGTCTACTAACTGAGAAAACTTGGGCAACAATTAAACTATTCAAATTATTATTGATATTATTAAAAAACTTATGTAGAAAATACAATAAAATATAAAATGTAATATAAGACAAAAACACTCACATGAATAGTGAGAAGTTGAGTTAACATGAATGGCCATAATCAGCTTATAAAATAGAAATGACTAACAATCCATTAAGGTAAACACTACAAACTAATACCTAAAGTTAAAAAGATCAAATTTATAACAGAGATGTGTTTGAAAACCCTGGATGCTGAAAAACATTTTTAATTATTAATTAATTCACCCGAAACGACCACCTGTGACCGGCGCCATGTACGAAATGATTGACATAACGCTGACAAACGACAGCTACCTGACAGAGATAAGGGACTTTTTTGAAAAACCTAAAAACCGAAATTGTAAACAACCGGAAGGAGAACTGGTCCACTGAAAAATATGTAAATGGTCAAATAAAGAAAAGAAGAAATTACCAATTGAACGACCTTAAAATCGATATGGAAATTCGGATCAAAAACAACCGTGAATTTTGGGCAAAAAGGGTGAGAAGTGAGAGAACTAGTAAAAGAGAAAAAGAGAAGAGAGGATAGTATATTATATTGGATTTTAATTAATTTATTTATTTAATTGATTTATTTATTTAATTTGTTGATTTAACTATTGAAAAATTAATTTAGAAATGAGATTTGTTCACCAAAGGGTTAATGCAGCATGAGAATTTAAAGAGGGAGGGAAGGGGAAATCACTAGACATTGGCAATGACAGAAAAACGACCGTACTTGGATGATCAAACGAGGCAAGCGAGGGGAACAGTTCCTAAGAACTCAGGACCAAAGGACCTACAACAACAGGAGAAAAGGAATAGAGAATTAGAGTATTGAGAGTTAACCTAATAAGATAACGGGCTATTATTGTGAAGACAGAATATCATGAATCAAATGACGATAGGGAATTGTCGTATAGCATAGAAACATCACAAGAAAGGAGAAAACTGTATATGTTACTCAAACCATCTAAATCGGTTCTTTTGTTGATATTGTGGGGATTTTCATTGATGGAGGAATTCTCTTTTGAAAAGATTTTTTGAGAAATGAAGTATTTTAGGTTCATAATAACATTTGCACGACGTTGAACCAAAATCTCATTTGGCATCTTCAAGTACTCCTTTTGCTACTGCTGCGGAATTTTAATATATATATATATATATATATATATATATATATATATATATATATATATATATATATATATATACATATATATATATATATATATATATATATATATATATATATATATATATATATATATATATATATATATATATATATGCACAGCCTTAACATTCTCTCGGCTAGAAACAGAAACCAGTCTTCTACGACGGTATTCATCACTCAGTTCTTCTTTTCTAAAAATCCTTAACTCAATTTTTGATAGTGACGTACGAAGGGCATTGTTCCTTTGATATATTAAGCATATCGTCGTAAATTTCTTTAGCAGATAGTCCTTTCAAAAAGAGATCCTTTAACACCGATTGATATTTGATTTTACTAAATTCATAATTTTTGTTGCTCATATCTTTTTCAAAAATTCATTATAATTACCACAATAAAATACGGACCACCATTGACTTTGAGAATGAGAAGTGGTCTAGGCTAGTTGTGAATACGATTATTATGCTCAGTGGCGGTTTCGTGAATACCTGTCTTGTATAAATATATGGTTTGTGCTAGTTCGAACAGACTGAATTTTATTCTCGAAAAGTTAAGATCACTGAAAATGTGTCGTGAAATTTTATGTCAAACATTTTAAGGTCACTTCAGTTCCACTCTCAATCGAGTCTACAAAAAATTTTAAGAAATATAATTTTCACGCGGCTGAACAACAACCTGGTTTTAGAGCCGGTAGATCGTGTGTAAACAATATATTTAGTGTAATTCACTCAAAGAATAGAGTACTCCATCTACTGTTTGTAAACTTAACCAAAGCGTATGATACCGTCCCAGTGAAAAAACTAACAAATATTAGAACGATCGACCATAAACAGTACAGGGTGAGTCCACGATAGAGTAAAGTTGATTATCTCATTTGTTTCGGGAATGACGAAAAAATGTTAAATACAATAATTTTAGGGAATGTTAAGGCGTACGGTTTAAAATTACTTTTGAGTATACAAGGTACTTCAAAAAAGTATGGCCGTTATAAAATATGTTTTTTTAAATGGAACATCCTATTTTCTAATTTATTTTTAAATTTTGCGTAAAATTTTATAACTTTTTTATTAATAATGTTATATACCTAAACCTAGTAGTTTTTCTAATATTTCAATTTTTTTAAAAAATACTAGTTTTCAGTTTTGTAAAAAATTCCCAGTTGTTTCTGAAGATGGAATACTCATAATTGGTACGAGCATTCTATGGGATGAAAAAAGAGATATATGTAAAGAAATTTGAGTTAGATGCTACAGGGTGTCTAAAATAAATGTATGCATTTCAACTATTTTAAATTGAAAAATCTCAAATTTTTTAAATGGCACACCCTGTGTATTATTATTTTTTTTGATAGGTTTTACAAAACCCTCCAACTTTTATTAACTATGTCATATACCTATTTCTAATAGTTTTCGATTTATTTTGAATTTTTCAATTTTTACCCTTGTTTTTAATACACTTACGCTATAACATCATAGTTGCCAAGAAAAAACAAAAAAGTAGGCATTGTCAAATTTTGACATGTCTATTAAGCAAGTAAAAATAGTTTAATTTGTTGTAGTAAGTGACGTATAAATGTAATATATCGATTTTCCGAAAAATAAATTAATTGATATGGTTTATATACTGGGCGAGGCGGGAAAAAATTGTCTTTTGGCAGTAAGGCTTTACGGAGCGAAGTACCCTAATAGACGCATACCATCTAGAAAATCTTTTCAGTGTTTAATGGAAAGGTTTGATGATAGTCGTAGCGTTGAGTATACGAAGCGTAAAGTAGTAAACCAGAATGAATGAGAAAATAGAAATGGAGATTTTACTTCATATTGAAGATAATTCCCAGGTCAGCAGCAATCAACTAGCTGACTTATCTGACACATCCCAATCTACGGCTAATCGCACCACGAGAAAATACAAGTATCATCCCTTTTATATGGAACTACACCAAGAACTTCAAGACCGTGATTTGGAACGACGTGTAGACTTTCGTACCACCATGAATGGAGCAATAGAGGCCGATCCAAATTTTTTATGCAAAATAATGTTTTCTGATGAAGCTACTTTTCGCAGTAATGGAGCAGTTAATAGCCATAACATGCATCATTATTCAATAGTTAATCCATTTTGGGTCCGGGAAGTTCAAAACCAAAACCATTGGTCGCTTAACGGGCCTAGATATCTAAATTTTTTGCACAACGATTACCCCAGTTTCTTGCAGAAATTAACAAATTTGAAAGGGAACAAATGTGGATTCAACAAGACGGAGCTTCTGCTCATTACCACTGGGAAGTTCGGGAATTTTTAAACGATCGTTACTCACAAAATTGGATCGATAGGGATGAATTCATTCAGTGACCCCTTCAATCATATGACTTAACACCTTTAGGATTCTTTTTGTGGGGCTACATTAAAGATCGTGTTTATATGAACCCCCCTGCAATACCAGTTGATATGGAAAATAGGACACGGGATGCGTGCAGGATAGTAACGCCCTTTATGTTAAGGAAAGTGAAGGAAAATATAGTAAAACGACTAAACATGTGTATTCAAGTAAACATGCATATTTTAGAACATTTATTACGTCATAATAATTAATCATTAGATAAGTTAAACTATTTTAAAATTATTACGAAATGTTTGTTTATGTTTTCACAACAGCGTAAGTGTATTTAAAACAAGGGTAACAATTGCAAAACTCAAAATAAATCGAAAACTATTAGAAATAGGTATATGTCATACTTAATAAAAGTGTAAAGGTTTTGTAAAATCTATCAGAAAAATAATAATATATAGGGAGTGCCATTTAAAAAATTTGAGATTTTTCAATTTAAAATAGTCGAAATGTATAAATTTATTTTGAACATCTATTCTACAGGGGCTAACCTGAACTAATAGAAATTTCTTTACATATATCTATCATCTCTATAGAACGCTCGTATCAATTATGAGTATTCCACCTTCAGAAACAACCACGCTACTGGCAATTTTTTACACAATTGAAAACTAGTATTTTTAAAAAAAAAATTGAAATATTAGAAAAACTATTAGATTTAGGTATATAACATTATTAATAAAAAAATTATAAAATTTTACGCAAAATTTAAAAATAAATTAGAAAATAGGATGTTCCATTTAAAAAAACATATGTTATATCGGCCACACTTTTTTAAGGTACCCTGTATACTCAAAAATAATTTTAAACTGTTCACTTTAACATTCTCTAAAACTATTGTATTTAAGATTTTTTCGTCATTCCCGAAACAAATGAGATAATGAACTTTACTCTATCGTTGACTCACCCTGTACAGCAATCGCCGCAGTAAAACAGTTGTACGACCAGTCACGTTCCTGAATAAAGTTGGGAAACATTCGCTCCCAAAATTTTTCTGTAACAAAGCGGGTCGGACAGGGCTGATGTCTGTCCCCTTCATTATTCAAAATTTATCCGAATGAGGCGAAGCATGTGGAGGAATGGGAATACAGCTAACCGACAAAACAATGTTGTACACTCTACATTTTGCCGACGATCAGGGAGTTATTGCTCAGGACAAGGAGAACCTTGAATTTATGACGAAAAACATGTTTGAAGATTGTAAAAACTTGGGGTTTAATAGTTAACTGCAAGAAAACAAAATATTTGTGTATAGTAGGAAAACAGGGAACTAAGTACCGGTGAGGTAATTGATGCTTTTGAAGAGTATATATATATATATATATATATATATATATATATATATATATATATATATATATATATATATATATATATATATATATTGGAACTAACGTAAGTAAAAACGGTGGAACGGAAAAAGAAGTAGAGAGTAGAATAAGTAAAGGAAAGGCGGCCATACGACACCGTAACTTTGTTCTGTGGTCGAAGAACATAACATTACACAACAACATTAAGAGCATCATATTATACGGTTGTAAAACTTGGCAAATGACGAAATGATGAAAAAAAAACTAATGGCACTGGCGAAGATCGGCTGGAGTATCAAGAATGGAGAGAGGTAGAAATGAAAGACTAAGGGATGTAATGAAAGTAAAAACCATGATTATTGAGGAAATTCAACAACGACAACTTATATGGTACGGACACGTGGAAAGAATTGAAGAACACCGAATACCAAAGATGGTTTTAAAGTAGGTACCAAGCGAAAAGAGAAGAAGAGGGAGATCAAGAGCGACATGGTTTGGAGGTGTTCAGAGAGCAATGTCAAAGAGAAATCTAAGACCCGGAGATTGGAAAGATCGAAGAGGGTAGAAACTGGGAACCGGAAGGCGAAAAAAGCAACCGGATTGATGATGATGATTCTTATCAAACCAAAACCGTGAAAGAGTTGATTGATTGGTCCGTTACTTTGTGACAGTACATTTTAACAATAAAACTACATAATTACTTGGTTAACTGTCACTAAATATATTTGTAAAGATTTTACAATTGCGTTATCGCGATTTTGTAGTACAACTACATTGTCAAACGTTTAACTAAGACTAAAACAGATTTTTGGTATTTTATGTTTATATGATGAACAGATGTGGGTCTATTATATGTTAAAACAGTTGGAACAGAACATAATTTGCTACGTCTAATTGATTATTCAGTAAATTTATATTATGGTCCTTTGAATGTCTGTAAATTTCTATGGATTCTAAGAAATTGAGTTTTGACCCTTTAGGTGCCATATGGAGTATTTGTAAACATTTCAATTTCTTAGAATCCATAGAAATTTACAGACATTCAAAGGACCATAATATAAATTTACTGAATAGTCAATTAGACGTAGCAAATTCTGTTTTGTTCCAGCTGTTCAACATATAATAGACCCACATCTGTTCATCATATAAATATAAAATACCAAAAATCTGTTTTAGTCTTAGTTAAGCGTTTGACAATGTAGTTGTACTACGAAATGGCGATAAGGCAATTGTCAAATCTTTACAAATATGTTTAGTGACAGTTGACAAAGTAATTAAGTAGTTTTATTGTTAAAACTGTAAAATGTTAAAAAAATTAAGTTTTTTTTAAATATTTTTAGAGTGCTGAGTTTGAAGAAAATCTATATAATTTAAATTGGTATACATGGGATGCTGCAAATCTAAAAGATTTTCAAATATTGCTCTTAAATTCTTCTAAAACAATATCAATAGGATTTCTGCAGACATTAACCGTTGATTATGAATTGTTTAAGCAGGTAAAAATTAATTATAATATTAATCCATGAGTCGTACCATTGCAAAAATTATTAAAAAATAACCGGTCAACTGCAAGCTGGATTTGCGCAATTAATGTTCAGTAAGTTGATTGATTTTAAAATAAAAGTTTTTGTTACGGAGGTATAAAATGATCAATGACTTCATAGAACACATCCCAAATGAGTTTTTAATAAAGTTTTTTCCGATCTTTACTGAAAACTGATGACCTTGAAATTTTTGTTTTTTTTTATATACCAGATAAATTATTAAAGGTAATGCATTCGTAATAATTTTCATTCAGTCTATATCCTATGGAGAATATTCCAGAATTTTTTCAAAATTTTTTGTTCAGTTCTTTTCGAGATAAGGGGGGACAGCGATTCTTCGCATTTTTTTAAACATAATACAGAGAAAAGTATGCGCAAGTATTACATTATATAAATTTTTGAACTCGTATTTTTACAAGCTTCCATTTGACAGCCCCCTCGATGACCCGGTAAAAAAAAATTCACTTTCGATTTCACCCCCCAAAACTAACCCCTTAAGTCAAAATTTAACTTTCAAAATTACACGGCTCTCATGAGGCCATTAACTCCTATGTTAGTGCCAAATTTCAACTTTCTATGTCAAATAGATTCGGAGGAAATCGGGTGTGACAGACATACAGGCGGACGGACCGAAGTGAACTTATAAGTGTTCTGTACGGAACACTAAAAAGAAAAGTAGACAAAAGTAACGCATTTAAAAAAGACTTCTGGCGTTGACGGAATACCTGCCATAGTTCTCAAAAACTAAGAGAGGGAACTAACACCAGTTTTCTGTAGACTTTTCAACCTATCCTACAGAAAGAGAATATTTCCTTCCTGCTGGAAATGTGCTACAGTTCAGCCGATACCTAAAAAAGGCAAGAAGATCTTGCCAAATAACTACCGACCAGTCGCACTGCTTTTAATAATATCGAAAGTCATGGAAAAGGTTATCAATCAGCATCTTCCAAAATATCTTACAGGATTCAACATTATTAGCGATCACCAGTATGGCTTTCGTAAACATAGATCAACAGGAGATCTTCTGTCTTATGTAACACATGTTTGGAACAACGCAATAGAATACTTTGGAGAATCTCGAGCGGTTGCTCTTGACATATTCAAGGCATTCAACCGTGTTTGGCACGATGGACTGTTGGCTAAGCTACGCTCTTGTAGTATGTCTGAAAAGTTCTGTTTGTGGTCTCATGTTTCCTCAGAGAGCGTTCTTTATGAGTGGCGGTCGACGGATTTCTTTCTAACACCTTCACTATCAACGCCGGTGTGCCCCAAAGCTCCATACTGTCTCCTACTCTCTTTCTCATTTTCGTTAACGATCTGCTGGAAAAACCGGTGATCCAATCTACAGCTTTGCAAATGACAGTACGCTTATCTCTTCATTCACTATAAACGATCGGACATCTGCTACTCAGGCGAATATCCGCAGGCAGCAGGAGGTCGTTCAACTTAACAAAGACCTGGAAGAAATTGTATCTTGGGGAGACAGTAACCAAGTGAAATTTAACGCTACTAAAACTCAGGCACCAGTTTTTTCTAAAAAAGCTAACATTGCTGAACCCGATATAGTCATGTCGGGGCACTCCATTCCCCTAGCATCCTCACTCAATTTGTTGGGCGTTAATTTGGGAGCAAATATGTCCTGGCATGAACATGTTGCAGGCATAGCACAAAGCTTTACGCTCGACAATTCGACCAACTATGGAATACTGCTCCCATGTTTGGGACTCCGCTCCCAAACATACACTGCATTTGTTGGATTCTGTTCAGAGAAGAGCTGTTCGTTTGATTGGAAACCTGGAACTGATCGGCGGCCTTGATTCGCTGGAAGATCGAAGAACGGTTGGCGAGTCGAGTTTGTTCTACGAGAATTTTCATGGAAAGTGTTCGAGGGATGTAGCCCGCTTAATTCCTCCCAGAGCGGTGCATGTTAGAATTACACGTCGCGCTAATACTTCACATCCGTATGAGGTTCAGCTTGTTACTCCACGTACACTTTTCAAGCGGATATGGAGAACATCATCCCTTTGGAATTCATGAACAATGTGAATCGCTTTTTTCGCACACATACCGCTCCTGGAACGCTTTAGGGACTTCCCTGTAGCACCTGTGCTGGA
Organism: Pachyrhynchus sulphureomaculatus; assembly: GCA_019049505.1. Lineage (NCBI taxonomy): Eukaryota > Metazoa > Arthropoda > Insecta > Coleoptera > Curculionidae > Pachyrhynchus > Pachyrhynchus sulphureomaculatus. Next base: position 234,549,190 of record CM032446.1, on the reverse strand, counting down.
CCCATAAAAAATTAAGCTTTTTTCGAAGCATCCTGGATATTGTCGAGTAAAATAAGGCGAAATAAGATGCCATCTGCGGGAAAATTCTAATCTAGTTGAATTTTTGCACACACCTTTATTTTTCCATTATAAGAAACATACGAAAATTCCCCTACGATATCACGCCCGCTTCGTATACTTTTGCGAGTTGAAAGCACACGGAAATTGTTTCTTTGTGGATATCTCGCTTCCTATTGGTCAGACGGCAAATACTGTCATTATAAGAATTGTAAACTATATATATATAATACGGCTTACAAAGCATCAACTGCATATAGAAAACAGCATTAACAGCGATACATTACTTTCTACACTACTTTTGGGGTAAAATGCAAAGCGCCTTTTTTACATGATGTCCCTGTTAGGCCTAATCCATGTTTGATAAAATTATGATCTTTTCTCGTCATCATCTGGGTGAATTCGTGAAACAGAACACCTCCGACCCGAGTTTTCGGAAATCCAAAAACAATTATTTATTTTAATATTACATATAAGTAGTGAACAACTTCTGAAATATTTTCAGTTGATGTTGATTATTATAATTGTTATAAATAAAGTTTCAGGTCAATTTTTTTAAAGAAAATTTTAGACAAAATTTTCAAAAAAAATATTGAATAATGAAATTTTTTTTTTAATGACAAAAAATCACTTTATTATTAGCAAATTGAAATTTAATAAGGTTCTTAACCACTTATCGACAACAGTTTTCATTCGGTAGATGCGCCAATGTTTTCTGCCTCGTTGAGCGTGGCGCAGCGCAGTGCAAAGCGGCGTGGTGCAACGTAGTGTTATTAGACACACACATAATTCAAGATAATCGCGTGTTTAAGTAAATATTAAGGGTTAACAAACACAATAATTTAATTAGAAATCGTTTAATTTTCATGGTTTGCAAGGCCAAGTAATAAATAATGTAAAATTATGCAAATTAGTAATAAAAGTGACCCAGTGGGTAATAAACCAAAGGCGTGTTATTTTACATGATGGGGTTAATTTGGATTATAAACCGTATGGAAGGTATACTCTCAGTTTATTTTCTCACGTAACACGTAGTGCAGCAGTTCAGAACAATAAAGAGGTCCTCCCCAAAACGTCAAAAAATAATGGCTTTAAGCTTAAATGGAAAGATCATAATTAGGAATGTATTGAATTACATCAAAAGTGATGAAAACCTTAATTTAAGTGTCGACGATAGTGTTCAAAAGTGTTCCCTAATGAGCGGAGTTGTTAAAACAACTATCTATCGAATTTTGAAGGAAGAAAGGGCAGAAGGTGTTACTGCGCCAAAGCTAAAACTAGGTGAAATAAAACTGAAGCTGACAGAACATGTAAAAAAGTCCCTACGAAGAATCATTCATGGGTTTTTCATTGAAAAAAAAAAATCCCAACTTTAGACTTAATTCTAGAGGCTGTTAAAAGTAACCCACAGATACCAACGATCGGCAGAACCAAGTTGTGGGACGTTTTAAAATCAATCAATTTTCGTTGGGAAAAATTTCAAAGAAAATCCTCGTTAATTGAAAGGGGAGAAATCGTACGCTGGAGAAGAGATTATCTGAAAAAAATTAGACATGAGCGTTCTCAAGAAAAACGTATTTATTTTTTAGACGAAACTTGGATAAATGAAAGTTACACCGTAAATAAGTTTTGGCAGGACCAGAACGTTTTGAGTTCAAAACAAGCTTTTATGGAAGGTTGGTCAACCGGTCTCCGTCCACCATCTGGAAAAAGACGCCGATTAATTATAACACATATAGGGAGTATCCACGGTTTCGTTAATGGCGGTCTGTTTACATTCGAATCGAAAAAAACAGAAGATTGCCACGAGGATATGAATTCTCATGGATTACGCAGATGATAGATTTGATACCCCGAAGCTCAATAATTGTCACAGATAATGCAAGTTATCTTTCCAAAAAAGTTGAATGTGTTCCCACGATGGGATAGCTTAAACGTGATATTCACTGTTGGTTAACTCAGCGAAATATATTATTCTATGGTGACAATGTTAAACGCGAGTTTAAGATAAGTACGATAAGTACGTTATCGATGAAATTGCCAAAACTCGGGATATAACTGTTCTTCGCTTGCCACCCTACCACTGTGAGCTTAATCCTATAGATCTTATTACGGCTCAGGTAAAAAGCGAAGTGGCTAGAAACAATGTGACCTACAAATTAACAGACCTTAAGAATCTATTTGCAAAAGCAATATGTAATGTCACTCTAGAAAACTGGCAAAAATAATTTGAACACGTAATTAAAGAAGAAGATAAAATGTGGACATTAGATTCATCAATGGACCAAATTGTAGAAACCACTAGTTATACCATTAGGTATAGATGATGCTATGTCAGATTTTAGTTCGGATATGTCTGACATGTCGGATATAAAAGGTGTTTAAGATTAACATAGCACTAGGGCTAGATATAATAATTTTATTTTGACATTAAATTTAAGTTATAGTTTAAGGTGTTATTTTATAAATGATAAACTTTTAATTGTTACCCTCAGTGTTAACTGGGCATGTCCCGTGGATAAATAAATAAATATTAATAAAAATAAAACAACCAGTCAACATACAGTTATTGAGTCTTCCCTATGTGACATTTGTATTTGTTTTCTTTTAGATTTTAGGCTTTAAATAGTGTTTTGTAAAGGCATATACAGAAGCATGCACCTAGGTGCGTTTATATTTTAAAACTTGTTTATATGTAATTAATTTCCTATTTATTTGTAAATTTATATGTTTTGATAAAAAATTTGATTTGATCTGAACAATCATATTGTTTTGTATGCATATATTATCCAGGTAGGTACTAATCAACTGGCATTGATCGGCGCCGGTCTGTCATCTTATTATAATTCCTCAATTTTGTTTAATACTAGTTTTACTCTTGTAATATTATTGTAATATCTGTAGTATTTTGTAATATATTTTTTAATATAACCAGCCTTTATTATAGCTATAATTAATACAAAAGAAATCAGTCGATACGCCACTGCTCGATCATTCTAGAGATTTTCAAGGCAAAAATGCCATAATTCTATTGTAATTTTCCATAAATGTTAATCCAGGCTAATACTACCAGTGCAAATAATCTTGTTGTAACTTTTTTGCGTAAAATGTACTGTGCGGTACCGAGACTCGTACTATCGCGTGAAGTTAATTTGGATAATTTTACACGATTTATTACTTCGCCTTGCAAATGGATTGAGAAATCTTGTAATGTTAAATTAAAGGGTTACATCATAACTAACAAATCTATCATCTTTCGAATAAATTTTACAACACAATATCTTTTCATTAATTGTCATATACCTGTGGAATTGACGTGTGTTTGAATTGATTGTGCTCGCTTAAAACGAGTTTTCCGAAATTTAGCATGAGTTTCATATTGCAGTTTTGGACAATAATCAAATTTTATATTCTTACTAGCAGTGCCAGCGGCTCCGCTCGCGTGGACTTGATTCACTACTATCATCACTGCTTATTCCTTATGTTACCTAACGTAATAAAATATCTGCCATTATTTCTCCTTATCTCCCATTATTTCTCCTCATCTCCCATTATTTCTACATTATTTCCTTTATCTAGGCTTATCTCTGCTCATCTCCCATTATTTCTCCTTATCTCCCATTATTTCCCCTTATCTCCCATTATCTCACCTTATCTCCCATTATCTAGGCTTATCTCGATTTATCTCGCAATATTTCTCTTTATTTCCCATTATTTCTCCTTATCTCCCATTATCTCACCATAACTCCCATTATCTAGACTTATCTCGGCTTATCTCCCATTGTTTCTCCTTATCTCCCATTATTTATACTTATCACCCATTATCTCACCTTATCTCCCATTATCTAGGCTTATATCGAATTATATAGAACATATGTATAAATTTATAAAAACACGTAAATCAGATAAGTAGTTCTCAAGTGATAAGCGCACCAACGGACAGACAGACAGACAGAGAGACATTGCATTTTATATATATATATATATATATATATATATATATATATATATATATATATATATATATATATATATATATATATATATATTATATTCTTTGCTACATAATATTGTTCCATATTTAATGGTTTAGGCAGTGTATTGCAAGAGAACGCGCTAAGGGTAACCTTTTTTCCGACTTGATTCACTATTATCGTCACTGCTTATTCTTTATGTTACCTAACGCCATAAAATATGTCCTATAACCTGGCCAGAGAACATATATATGTTTAAAAAAAAAGCACGTAACGCACTAATGGACAGAGAGACAGACAGACAAACAGAGAGACGTTGCATTTTATATATATTATAGATAGATAACCTGGCCAGAGAACATATGTATGTTTTAAAAAAAAACACGTAAATCGGATAACTGGTTCTCCAGTGATAACCGCACAAATGAACAAACAGTCAGACAGACAGAGAGACAGGCAGACAGAGAGACGTTACATTTTATATACGAGTATATTATAGATAGAAGATTATAGATAACCTGGCCAGAGAACAAAAAACACGTAAATCGGATAAGTGGTTCTCGCATGATAAACGCACTAATGGACAGACAGACATACAGAGAGACATTGCATTTTATATATATTATAGATTATAGATATTCTCTGATTCATAATATTGTTCCATATTTAATGGTTTAGACCAGAGGTGTCAAACTCAATTTTGCAGAGGGCCATATATTAAATTTAGAATGTGTAGGCGGGCCAGATTCAAATACAAAAAATGTACTGAATTATTATAACATTTTATTTATTTAATTATATAGTATATAATATACGGTTGTTAAAAATTATGATTCTTCATTGCGATCGCGGGCCTTATTGATACGTCCCGGGGGCCGGATGCGGCCCGCGGGCCGTATCTGACATCCCTGGTTTAGACTGTGTATTGCAAGGAAACGCGCTAGCGGCAAACTTTTTTGCGACTTCATTCACTATTATCGTCACTGCTCGTTCCTTATGCTACTTATCATAATAAAATATAGCCTATAACCTGGGCAAAGAACATATGTATGTTTAAAAAAAAAGTACGTAAATCGGATAAGTGGTTCTCCAGTGATAAGCGCACTAACGGACAGACAGACAAACAGACAGAGAGACGTTGCATTTTATATATATTATAGAAAAAACTGTCAAGTCCAAACACAGATGTTCGATCGAGAATTTCGGTCCATCAGTTTGACACAAAACATGCTTGGTGGCAATCCGAAAAATAAAATAATTTCTTTACACTTATTATTTTATTTTTCGGATGCATCTGGAGCCAAAATAAATTCAATATTTCTAATTTGTTAAAGCATAAGTTAGATTTTAAGGCAGAAGCGGAGTGGCATTTTTTTTTGTTACTTCACACGGTAAAGGTGCGGTACAGGTAGTATAGTATTTTTCACGATCTAAGAAAGTGACTTAGCTACCTATACCCATTCAAAATTCAACAAGATTCGAAAGTGATTAATTTATGGCTGTTTAATGACAAGGCATCGTGCAGGGCCGCACTATACCTGATTGTACAATTGTTGGGTTTAAAATTTTATTGTGATAAGACAGTTGAATTTTAATGTTTTATGTACTGAATAATATACAATATAGTAATTACGCAAATATATTAAAACAGTGTCCAGTGTCCTCGCATACATTTGTTACAATTTTATTTATTAATTCATATATAGTTTAGGTTTCGCAATCGCTACTAGCTTGCAATTCAATAATAAGTTTTTTACAGGTTCTAAACTACACTCCTGGACAAAAGTAACGCAACAATATATTAAATCATACAAATCTCTATAATGAATTAATTTTAATAATTTTTTATGAACATTGGTTACACTAAAAGTTAGAAAAAACTTATTCGGATACTTTAAAAGTGAATTAGCTACCAAATTTCTCTATAAGATTCGAATTAAAATTATTCTTAAGACCTAATAACAAAATCGTTGAAACTATGTAATAATGAAAAAAATAAACTGGGACACTAGTAGCAAAATTAATGGTGTAACTGGGACACTAGTAGCCTGTGTTGCCTCCTCTACTTCGGATGACAGCGTTTATGCGCCTAGGCATGCTTCTAATTAAATTTTGGATAAAATCTTGAGGAATTTGCTCCCATTCTGTGATAACTGCATTTTCAAGTTCCCTCAGGTTTCTAGGTGCAGGTATATGACGTTTCACATTTTTCTTAAGCTGATCCCATACATGTTCTATCCAATTCAGATACGGGCTTTTTGGTGGCCATTGCATAATCGGTATATCAACTTGATTAAGATAATCGAGTACCTCCCTAGCCACGTGAAGTCGAGCGTTGTCTTGCATAAACAGGAAATTGGGCCCCACAAAATGACCGAAAGGCATCACATATTCTATTACAATATTCTCAAGATAGTAGTCAGCATTCATGGATCTCATACGGACAGGAACTAACTCTGTGCGAGCATCAAAGCAAATGCCACCCCAGAACATAACAGAGCCACTGCGGAATGGAATCCTCTCTCCTGGTCTTCACCATACTCGCTCACGACCATCTGGATGTTTTAGACTAACCCTAGTTTCATCTGTGAAGAAAACTTGTTTCCAATCATCCACAGACCAGTTTTCGTGATTTCGAGCAAAACGTAACCTGGCAACTCAGTTCTCTCTAGTAAGCAAGGGCGCAGTGGCTGGTCTCCTACTGTTTAATCCAGCTTCATTTAACCGTCTTCTAACTGTTTTAGAAGAAATTGTGACATTGTGAACAGCTTCGAGTTCGTTTCTTATTATAGAACTAGTGACAGTCCTGTTTCTTAAAGCATATTGTCTTATAAAACGTTCATCTATGTCGCTAGTGCATCGTTTTCGCCCTTGCCCTAGCCTTCTAGAATAAGTTCCTACTTCATTCAAGCGTCTTACCATACGACTTAGTGTGGAACGATGTTTGCCTAACAAATTGGCAACATAACTCTGACAATGTCCCTCGTCCAATAAAACTGAGGCTCGCACTACCTCGTGTTCAATTAAATTCCTTGTTCGATTCATTTTTCTAATTCTTCGGGGTCAAAAATAAAACAGTCTACCACAAAAACGTATTACTTTGAAAAAGGGAACAATTTATAAGCTTACTTTTAAAGAAAATCTATATCGTATTATTACAGAAAATTGTTTATCTTCTAAAAAATTCTTTAAAACTGTAAATCTAAACGAATTGTTTTGTTTTCGGTCATGAACAACGAAACAAAATATGCATAGCCTACTATTCAAATACTCGATAAACTTTAAAACTGACATAAGAAAAAGGTAAATTAATTTTCAGATTGTTGCGTTAATTTTGTCCAGGAGTGTATTTCAATTTATGTACATACATCTATATAAGTTTTCAATTTTTTTGACGTGTTGAATACAGTTTCTCCAGTTTTTAACGGTTACATTTTTGACTTCTATCTTTATCATCTCAATCACACTACTTTTAAAGTGGGTGTATTATTGTGAGCACGTATATTAGACTTTATTTTATGCCATATCAACTCAATCGCCTTAAATATACAATAATATGATGGAAGCCGAATTATTTCGTGTCCTGCTTCCTTTGCAATTTTATCACAAACATATTCCTTTGAAAAATTGTAACTTTTTAGAACTTCTAACAATTGTTTAACTATATAACTTTCATGGAAATGTATGTCACGTTCGCACAAAAAGGCTTGTATTGCCCTTTTTCTATTAGTGGAACTTGGTACCTTATTCATTTGGCGGCTATGATAGGATGCATTATCCATCACAATACAGCTATTTGCTGATATATTCGGCATTAATTTGTTTTGAAGCCAATCTTCAAAAACTTCAGCGGTTGTATCACAATGATAATTCAAGCTGGAATCTGAAATATTCTTGACTGCTAGAAACAGACATTCTGGTATCCAGCCTTCTTCTGACCTCGCATCTAAAATAGTTATTCTTTTACCTTTATTTGATAAAGCTTTGGTGTGGCATTTCTTGAATTTATCAATCCATCCTTTACTGGGTGTGTCGTGGGTGTCATAGCAAGTCTTATCTAGGTAGATTATCGTTCGATTTTCCGATCTAGCTGTATTTATTTTTCCAAGATATTCCATTCTGAGTTGTTGTAAGCGCCGTGATTCCATTATAACTTACTTTTTGTCTATTTTTTTGAACAAAAACCCCAAACGATGTAGAATACGCCATAAAGTTTTATATCACAACTATCCTCGAACGGCCTCCGTGAAAGTAACAATAACGTAGGAAGTTTTTATTTTGCATACACTTCATAAATTTTGAGGCGGATTAAGTCTTCTAGACAGAAATCAATACATTTCGACACACCTTTGTCTTTTCATGTTTTTTTAGGCGCTATCGAATTATTTACATTTTTCCAAACTGCACTTTCAGGGATGCTTGTTAAAGCTGATGTCTCCATCAATGAAAGGTACTTTTCGTGGCCTCGCTCCATTAACTTTAAATAAACACTTTTAACTATCACTTTTGCTTCAACGAACAAACATTTGCGGCTTCTGATGGAAAAGGCTTCGGACATTTTAAGACACTATTGAACTTTATAATACACACTATTTCAGTATAATACTGCAGATAAAATGATTAATATTCTTTATATTTATAAACACGAAGTAGCCAATGAAATGCCAGGTACGTACGATCCTAACAGTCGTTTAATGTTTTTTATTGCATCAATTTGCCAAATCACTTTCTTAGATCTTGAAAAATACTATACCGTAAAACGCAGAACATTTTGCAAGTTCACGTCAAATTGATGGTGCAAAAATTCTCAGTGCCGAAGATTGGGCTCGAAAGTTTTTTATGAATATAAAATTTGATTATTGTACAAAACTGCAACATGCTAAATTTCTGAAAACTCGTTTTAAGTGAGCACAATCAATTCCATAGTTACGTGCCAATTAATGAAAAGACACTGTGTTGCAAAGTTTATTCGAAAGATGATAGATTTGTTAGTTATGATGTAACCCATTAATTTAACATTACAAGATTTCTTAATTACCATAGATTTTTTTTGTTGAAGGTTTCCTAAAGAGTGTATTTTCCCATAAAAATAAAACGATTTCTAATTAAAGAATTACTGTGTTTGTTAACCCTTAATATTTATGTAAACATGAGATTATCTTGAATAATATGTGCGTCTAATAACACTACATTGCGCCACGCCATTTTGCACTGCGTCACGCCACGCTCAACTCATAAAAACTAATACCATTTGAAGGTCAAATGAGGGCCGAAAGATTTCTTTTCATTTTCTCCAGAAAATATTAGTACATTTACAGAATCAAACCTATTGTCGATAAGTGGTTAAGAACCTTATTAAATTCCAATTTTTTTATAAGATATTTTTTGTCATTAAAAAAAAAACAATTCATTATGCAATATTTTTTTCTGAAATTCATAATATTTCTGGCTATTTTTGTCTCACTAGAATTTTAATAAAACAATCAATTTCCGAGTTACAAATTTTTGAAAAAAAAAAAAACCTAAAACTTGTATTGTCTCATCTCTGGCACGCCAAGCAATTTTGAATGGCACGCGTACCTATTCAAAGTTTACATATTAATTCTGTAATCTGTGACATGTTTCGAAATTAAGTAAATAATCGAAGACAGTATTACTTTAACGATACAAACAAAAATGATATATTATATAAGTCACTAGGTATTATTACCAAAAACTACAAAATATATATTTTGTAATTTATAATTTTACTGAATGCATTGGTTTGACTTTAATTTCGGCAAGTATTAAAGACGGCAAGCCTCAAAATATAAGCCTAGGCAAAAACACAAATAAACGTCCTCAATTCAGATCAAAAGAGCCGCTATAAGGCAGTTTTTGTTTGGCTGACTTCAATCGTACCGACGCGCGCCGCAACTCTTTTTATATTGCCGAACTTTAGTTTTTGTGAGATTTAACTTCAAGGCGGCCCTTTGATTGCAATGGGCGCGTTGTAGATAATAATTTTTGTTCTAAGAAATCTAATAAACGTAAATATTGGAATTTTCTAGAAACATTATTTTTCTATATATAGCAAGCGGCTACACGTTTGGATCATTTAGTATAGAAGTAACATCCGTTCCAGTCAATAGTCGTCGAAAAGTTTAAAAATTAAAATTACGTTGCGTTATGGCCGCGAAGAAACAGAAGGTAGACCTTCGATCATTTGAAACTTCATGGACGACAGATTACGGTTTTGTACAGCAAAACGATCGGGTCATTTGTATCCTATGTCGGGAAAACGTAGTTTTCCGGACATCTAGTTTTCAACGACATTTCCAGATAAAACATGAATCGTCATTTAAAGATAACGCTGATAAAAGGGAGGCAGTACAAAGAGCAAGTAAACAATACGAGAAACAGTCAACATTCTTTAGCAAAGTTTTCCAAGGAAAAAATCAGGTAACTGAATGTAGTTTCAAAATTGCACAATCGTTGGCACAAAAGGCTAGGCCGTTCTCTGACGGAGAATTTATGAAGCAAACGTTTTTTAGTACTGGCGAGATTTCATTCGACGACTTGCCCAATAAGGATACAAAATTGGCCAGGATTAGGGATATACCGGCATTAGCGCGGACCATCGAGAGACGAATTACCAAAATGCCACAAATTGTCGAAAAATAGCAGAGAGACGCTATCAAACGGAGTTTTGTATTTAGTGTAGCATTAGATGAAAGTGTCGATATTAATGACATGTGTATGAAGAACTGATTTGTCTGCTCCCATTGCAGGGAACTACAAGAGGAGAGGATATATTTTCAGAATTTGTTAAACATTTTGAAAAATTGATTTGAATAAAATTTTTTGCGTAACGACAGATGGCACTCCTGCTATGATTGGGAGACATAAAGGATTTGTTTCCCTTCTTATTGAACCCATCGGTCGATCAGTTTTGAATTTTCATTGCATAATTCACCAAGAGAGTTTGTGCGCTAAGATCTCCGCTGGAAGTTTAAAATCCGTGATGGATAGGGTGGTTAAAATAGTTAACTACATTGTCGGTGGTTCTTCACTGATCCATAGACAATTTAAGGCGTTTCTGCAGGAATTAGAAAGTGCATATTCAGATATACCATTGCACAATAATGTGCGCTGGCTCAGCCGTGGTAAAGTGCTCTCTAGATTTGTGCAATGTCTGGGCGAAATTAAATCGTTCTTGTTGGAAAAAAATCAAGTGGATGCTTATCCTGAACTAGAAGGTAAGAACTGGATCTGTATGTTATTGTTTCTTACTGATATTACAAACCATCTCAGTGAACTCAACTTAAAGTTACAAGGTTCAGGCAAAACAGTTCTGGATTTATACGAATCCTGGAAATCATTTAAATTAAAAATAGATTTATTTATCAGCGATATTACTACAAACACATAAATATTTTCCAAATTTAAAAACTTATATATCCAGTGTCGACGATGGTGCACTAATAGACGAAATTCTTAAATATATGACTAATTTAAAAGAGGAGTTTATCGAGAGGGGTCAGGATTTTGATAAACATGGTCCTATGTTCGCTTTTTTAATCAAACCAGATTTAATGGATTTTTCCAGCAATTGCTGTGACATATCTCTTTTCTCATGGATGGACATTAATGATTTTGATCTTCAATACATTGAATTTAAAAGCTCCGAGTTATGAAACACGAATTTGTTGAATTAAGAAGGGTATTAGAAGGTGACTGCCAGAACCATTCAAGCGAGATACTCAGTTATTGGATGAGTTTACCAGAGAAATTTGTCTTAAGAAAGTAGCGTTTGCATTGCTTACAGCTTTCGGATCATCCTATATCTGTGAACAACTTTTTTCCCATATGAAAGTGATTTTAAACCCGTATCGAAGCAGGCTGACAACAGACAACTCGGAAGCATGTGTGACACTGAAAATAACCAGACATGAACCGGATATAAGAAAACTCTCTAAAGAACCTCAAGCACAGGGTTCACACTAGGTCCTAGGACTAGCATAATAAAATTATTTGTTAAATGTAAAATTTTTTTGTAATTAAATCTTCTAAAAGTAATATTTTAAGTTAATTTAAGTTAATTTTTGTTAATTTTAGTTGTAGTAAGTACCTATGTCGGCACGCAAAATGTTGTATGGATGAAAACAGGCACCCCTTCGTTAAAAGGTTGCCGACCCCTGGTTTATAACAATTATAATAATCAATATCAACTGAAAATATTTCGGAGTTTGTTCACTACCTACATGTAGTATTAAAATAAATCAATATTTTTGGATTTCCGAAAAGTTGGATCGGAGGTGTGCCGTTTAACGAATTTTTATCCATCTGCAACCTTCGGTACTTTTTTCTCTTCGTCTTCTTCATTAACATCTTCTTCCTGTGATATTTTTGATGTCAAATAATCTATGGGGTTTATTTCATCGTATTCCGTTTCTCTGTACAATTTCATAAAATGTTTTTTTTTATAATTGTTTTTTTAGTGTTCCGTATAAGATTACTTCGGTGTCCGTCAGTCCGTAATACAGCCGATTTTCTCCGAAACTATTTCACATAAAAGGTTGAAATTTGGTACTAATATAGGAATTAATGGCCTCATCAGAGCCCTGTAGTTTTGAAACTTAAATTTTGACTCAAGGAGTTAATTTTGGGGGGTGAAATCAAAAGTGAAGAGAAAATTTTTTACCAAGGCATCGAGTGGGGTGTCACATGAAAGCATATAAAAACACGAGTTCAAAAATATAATGTGATACTTGCGCATACTTTTTTTGTATCATTTTTAAAAAATCGTTGTCACCCCCTTATCTCGAAAAGTACTGATCAAAAAATTTTGAAAAAATTCTGGAATATTCTCCACGGGGTGTAGAATATTCCAGAATGAAAATTATCACGAGTGCATTACCTTTAATAATTTATTTGGTATATAAAAAACAAAAATTTCAAGGTCATCATCATCATCAGGTGTTTTGTGAAGTGTGAAAAATAATTTGCAAAAAATTAAATTGACGATATGAAAAATAAACCTTACACTTATTTATTGTACAACAGCAAAATTTAAAATTTTCGAAGATATTTTGAAGGATAATTTGGCCAATGCTCAACTAGAAAAAGTAAAACAGCAAAAAATTTTTTTCAAAGTACATAAAACAGCGGCTCTGTATGACGACCCAGCAATTATTTTTGTACGACGTCATTTCTTTAACTACCTACTCTTAAAAACAATGGTCGCGTATGATTTTCAATTATTATTATCTTCTATATTCTAGATCTTATTTTTAACTACATATGTTTTTCTTTCAGACACTCAAGTTTGGCTACATTTTCGGAAATGTCATGCTTCAATTAAACGGAATTAATCTAAATCGCGAGATACAACATGGATAAAAAGAAAAAATACTTTTATCACTCCGCAGTAGGAATGCTCTTCCTAATGCAATTAATCTAATTAGCACGAGTTTAGTATAACTACCGTTTCACGTCGCAATCGAACGAATATTGTAACATTCATTTTTTCCTAGATTTTAAGACCATGTAATGTTACTGATTTTTCCATTTCAAATTGTACTTATTTTCATTTTTGTTCCGAACGGTATATTAAACAGGGATTCCCAGACGTTCGGTATATAGTGAGTTGTGCGGGTTCCTGACTGAACCTCTCGCTACGCCGCGATTGGTGGAATGTTTGATCGGCAGTTTTGATTGGAGCGTCGTGATATTACTGGCAAAAGTCGCACGATTATTTAAGGCTCCGCAGACCGTAAATCGTGGCTGTTTTCCACCAAGCCGCAGCCGAGGCTGTCTTCCATCTAGCCGCAGCCAGGCAGTACCGTCTAGCCGAGAGGCTATTTTCCATCTAGCCGAAGTAGGCTAATTTTCATCAGAGCCACTAAGTAAAAGCACCAGTGTCTTAAATAAAAGCCGTAGTGAGCTTTCTAAGTGTTTGTTAAGAAAAAGTGTGAAATCGGGCGTAGTCGATCACAGCAGGAATAAAAAACAGTAAGTCAACAAAACTCCCTTCAATTGACTTATTCGAGAGTAGCGCCTTAACTGCAATGAAAAACAGACTAAAAAGTGAAGTGTAAAGCACGATTTCTCGTCTTCGGGGGTTATAATAGTCTAAAATTTTAATGTAACAACTACTAGTTAGGCTAGAATTTGTTAGGTAAAACTGTAAAGGTTAGAACTTTTCATTTTAAAAACAAGAATAAATTTTCTTTTTTTTGATTAAAGCCAGTGTCTCACTGAATATTTATTTTTCTTTTCAGGATAAGTTGTACTAGACTAATTCTTTTCAGTAATACCCATAAAACCCTTCAGCATTTTTCCATTTTTTTTTAGCTGAAGTTAGATCCTTTCTATTTTAAAATGGATGGTGCCCAAAATTTCGTACAGCTAAAGCCTTTTAAAAAAAATAGAAATTAATTCCAAAAAGACGTACAAAAATTATCTCTTACCCATATCTCTCTACCAAGGAAAACTGAGCTAGTGTTTCTTTAATTTCTTTAGTTCTTTTAAAATCATTAGTCACTCAATTCATTATCAGAAATTAAAGCGGGGCTGCAAGAAAATTGTGCTCAAGCTTGGGGTGTCCAATATTCAAACGGTACAAAATGACGCAGTGTACGTGGGGCGCAATTAAACACCTTTTCATAAGTTACAAAATGACACCACAACGTGCGGGCAAGTTCCAATGTTACAAAATTGCGCTCAAGCGTGGGACAAACAACTTCTCACAGGGTACAAAAAAAGATGCCTCAAACTGAGGACAGTTCACACCTTACAAAATTACGCCCAAGCTTGGGGCAACATTTTTTCACACGTTACAAAATAGCGCTGTCAACGCGGGGCTTTTGGAATTTTATTTTTTAAAAAAGGGTTCAGTGTACTAGCTTTCGAAACAAAATAAAAGCTCTAACTTTGCAGATATTTTTATTTCATAATACTTATTAAACGAAATTACACTATAGCAATAAGACAAAAGCAGGAAATTTGTAGAATTATTTATTTCAATTTATCCGATGGTGGTTTAGATATTTAAATTTTGTTGTTGACACTAAGATAAGCGATTCCTACTTTTTTTTTCTTAAAAGCTAGCTTTATAGTTCAGATTAGCAGATGTGTTGGTCGACTTAAATTTTGCACTGTTTATTTTGCGATTAACCGAAGAAAAAAATGTACGTTTTTTTTTCTCACCTATATTTTGCATGAATATTAAAAATACTTTGCTGATACGAAACGATATTTGGAGATTTTTTGTTGGAAATTCTTAACATATTTGGTAAAAGGAATGTTATACAAGGCGATACTTAGAAATTTTTTTGAAATTGTCGAAGATTTTTTAAATGTATAGTAAAGAAGTTTACATATTTTAAGTGCCTTTACATATTTTTTATTTTGACTATTGGGAGCACAGGAAAAATATTTTCACGACTTTTTAAACAGTTCTTTTAAATAGTATTCATTTATCATGGAAGCCTTTAATTTTAAAAGTCAATCACTACTGGAGTATGAATTAGACTATGAACTGAAAATCCGTCGTACTTTCTTAGAACGTCCGGTCGCGGATAAAAGAAAGATTCTAACGAGGATCTTAAGTAAAGAAATACTCCAATAAATCAGATTGGACTAAATAGTTACAAAAAGTTTCTGATTTTTTTAAAAGTCTAATAAAAATTCTCCTTCTCAAATTAAAACTCCTGCTTCTCCAAATGGTCACATGTCTCCTTTATTCGTGCATAAATATTTAGATAATGGACCGCATATAAAGATAAATCTATTAGGTGCCCATTTCTCGGCTTTACTTGACTCTGGTGCAAATGCCTCCGTTTTAGGTCAGAATGGTATAAAATTTTTAAGTCGTTTAAGTATAAAAATATGCCATGTCAAAAATAGAAGTGTTACCACTGCAGATGGCAACCGTCTAAAAGTTTTAGGTACGGTTGAGTTGCCGCTAGTCTGCAATGGTCATTGTTTAGTAATTTCTGCTTTAGTAGTACCTTCTCTATCACATACTTTGGTTTTAGGATGTGATTTTGCACAAAAATTCGGAATTTTTGTAAATTTTAAAGATAATTCGTGGTATCCACAGTCCCAAGAAGTCAATTCTAATACAAGTTTTAAACATTGTTATTCAGAAAGTTCTTTAGAAAACCTTTTCTCGCGTCTATGTACCCTAGATGATCTCTCGCGGACGGAACGCTTGAAGGCAGAAAAAGTAATAAGCTCTTTCAAAGAAATAAGTAGTAAAGATAGGTTAGGCCGAACGAATAAAATCACCATGTCTATAGATACGGCTGATGCCAATCCTGTAAAGACAAGGCCCATCGCCATGTCTCCGAACATGTCAAAAGTATTGAATAAGGAGTTAGACGAAATGTTGAAACTCGGAGTGAAATCGTCTATGCTTTGACGGAAGAAAGCTCAACGAGGTCAGCAAATTTGATAACTATCCATTACCGAACATCGACAGAATTTTGTAAGGAGTTAGACGAAATGTTGAAACTCGGAGTGATATCGTCTATGCTTTGACGGTAGAAAGCTCAACGAGGTCAGCAAATTTGATAACTATCCATTACCGAACATCGACAGAATTTTGACATCACTCAGGAATGCTAAGTATGTATCCTCGATAGACCTTAGAAAGGCTTTCTGGCAAATTCCTTTAGACAAATCCTCTAAGGAAAAGACCGCTTTTGCAGTAGTAGGCCGAGGTCTATTTCAGTTCGTCACTATGCCGTTTGGTCTAAAGAACGCTGCTCAAACTCAGCAACGTTTAGTGGACGCTATATTTGGTCCGAAATATGAGCCACATATTTTTACCTATCTCGATGATATTTTAGTAACATCGGAAGACTTCGAATCGCATATTCGCTTACTTAAAGAAGTAAAAAATAAATTGAAAGAGGCCGGACTGACGATAAATTTGAGCAAATGTGATTTTTTCAAAACTTCTCTAAAGTTTTTAGGCTATATTGTAGGCTCAAATTCCTTGCGTACCGATCCGGATAAAGTAGCAAGCATGGTTAATTATGCGAGACCTACTAATACTACGGAAGTTAAGCGCTTCGTAGGAATGTGTTCATGGTATAGACGTTTTATTGAGAATTTTTCTACCTTGTTGTCACCTATTAATGATCTTTTGAAAGGACAAAAAAAAAAGGACAATCGATAGATTGGACAAAGGCAGCCGAAGAATCTTTTATAAAGATTAAAGAGCTATTGGTTTCAGCTCCCATTTTATCCCAACCAGACTTTTTCCAACAGTTTTATATTTCTAGTGATGCTTCTAATACCGGTTTAGGGGGCGTCCTAACACAGAAAATCAATGGTGAGGAAAGAGTGATAGCGTATGCCAGTAGAACTTTATCAAAGGCTGAACGTAACTATTCGGTTGTTGAAAAAGAATGTTTAGCAGTACTCTTTAACATCGAAAAGTTTCGACCTTACATAGAAGGTGTTCCTTTCACGGTCATAACAGATCATTATAGTTAATTGTGGCTTAATTCTATTAAAAACCCTAGTGGCAAACTAGCGCGTTGGGCGATTAGGCTGAGACAACATACGTTTAATTTAATTCATAGAAAAGGAGTCCACAATGTTATTCCTGACGCTTTGTCAAGAATCCCAGATCATACAGTGGACGAAAACAGTCTTAATGCACAGATTGGCGTAAGAATTGATACAGTTGATATAGATCGTATAGATGGCCAAAAATGCGTTTTGATATCTTAAAGTTTGTGAGGACTTGTGAAGTATGTGGAGCGCAGAAATCTCCAAATGCACTACCTATGGGACTGATGGGAAAAGAGAAAACGGTTAATTACCCTTTTCAAGTCATAGCAGCGGATCTAGTAGGCCCATTCCCACGTTCAAAAAAGGGAAATAAATGGCTTCTCGTGGTTTCTTGCTGGTTTACAAAGTATACCATGCTATTTCCTTTGAAAAGCTCTAAAGCTGAACATATAGAGAGAATTTTGGAAAATAATGTCTTTCTAATCCACGGTGTTCCATCGCTCTTAATATGCGATAACGGTACTCAGTTTACCTCTAAGAGTTTTAAGAGCTTAAGTGAAACTTATGGTTTTAACATCCGTTTTAATCCCGTGTACTCTCCCCAATGTAATTTTGTGGAACGTAATAACCGAACAGTCGGGACCGCTTTAAGAAGTTACGTGGATTCACATGACACTTGGGATGGCAATATTTCCAAGATCCAACAAGCAATAAATACCGCAAGACATGAAGTAACAGGGTTCACACCGTCTTTCTTAGTTTACGGCAGACATATACCTCTATCTGGATCGTATTATAAAAATTTAGATTTGGATGTCAATGTTGACAGCGAAATAATTCCGGGTAACAGGGGTGCGTACGCCGAAAATTTAAAGGGTTTAAAAGATATTTTCACCGACGTGCGTAGTAGGATACATAAGGCTTATGAACGGAACAGTAAGTCTTACAACCTCAGAAAAAGGGATTTTGCCTTTAATATAGGTGATCACGTTTGGCGAAAAAATAAAATTCTTTCCAGTGCAGCTGATAAATTCACATCTAAGTTGGTACCTAAGTATGTGCATTGCGTGATAAGAGAAAAGATTTCAGATCTAGTTTATGTTTTAGTTAATTTAGATGGGACGAAAGTAGGACGATGGCATATTAAAGACTTAAAACCATTCAATGAACCTAACCCTAATGAAAGTTTGTCAGAAGAAGAATAATTTATATTTACATTATCTTAATTGCTTTACTTTATTTTTTTTGATGTTGCTCTGTAGAGGTGACGACCTCGTTTTTTTGACTGTTATAAAAGTTGAGCTGAGGATAGCTTACTTTTATAGTTTTTTGCTAAGGTTTTGGGTACTGATCATATCCAAACTTAGGTTGATTGTAGTTGATGTTTAACATCGACTCAGCTGTTGCGAGCTTGCGAAAGAGTCACACTCAGGATATATCATAAGACTGGTATGTCGGTGGTCGCGGGATTTGATTTGCTTATGACCCCAAATAATATCCAGTTCTTGACACTTGGAAGCGAAATTTTGATTAGAGGCAATCCAAGGTGATCTTGAGTTAGGACAAGCGCAAGATGTAGCTCGTGTAGTGTGATGTTGAGTCAAAAATTTTTTATGAGCAATTTCAAAGTTTGTTACCCGAGTGGGTGTATTTTTATTACCTTAATGGTATATTTTGGGTGCAATTAAGAGTAAATTGATTTTGGTTTATCCAGTAAGTCTAAGACTTGGATTATTTTGATTTAGATCTTCTTCTGAACTGACAAACTGAGGGTATTTTCTATTTTTTTTTCAGAGCCGTTTAAACGTTACCTTTGAGTCACTAATTTTTTTAAAATTTTTTTTGCATGGACTCATAGGCGTATGTTGAGTTTTTTCGGTTTACTATCAGATTGATAGGAAATTGAAGCCCTGCAGGAGAACTAAAGGCTGATCATTTACAAGAGATGAGGGCAGAGTAAGACAGTCGTTTCACAAAGAAATGATCAAAATCTGATACCGAGATGAGAACCTTGTCAAGAGAGGCTAAGCGCAGTGAAGGAAGATTCCTAACCGAATTTTTAGATTTCCAAGAGGTAATCTAGAAGTTTGGGCTGACAGAAAACGGTTATGCCTGATACCTGTAGCAGTTTCTTCTAGAGGCTATTGTCTAGGAAGACGATTAACACCATGATCGAATATTTTAGCTGTCAACGATGTTTTCTTCTTGTTTCTGATTAAGCTGGAAAAGCTCTTGTCGTCTTCAAAAGTTTTGTTGCGTTGCCACCGAAAATTTGAGAAATTTTTGCTTCATGTAGCTTTTTAAGCTCATTTTCGTTTTTTAAAAATTTCGTTAGAAGCTTGGTTAAGTCAACCTTGTAAACCTTTTAGGTTGTATCCCATGAGTTATTTGTTTTTACAGGCTGTGATGCACCGGGTGCTAACAGATGCCGTTACGACGTTTGGCAGGGAGTTAGCCTTCCTGAGGAACAGACTGATTGGAAGGGTAGTCTATGGGGGGTGAACGTTTGACCTTTGGGACCTTTAGGGGTTTTGTTACCCAATGGTTATTTCTATTTGAACCAAAGGAGAGCCTAGCTACTGTAGTCGACCTCAGCTCCAATTAGCCTATTAGTGGTGACAGGCTGTTGGCAGTAGTGTGTTTCGGAACACCCTATTGATTAAATTTTTTTTTGACTTATGGTGGTGTGGTAGACACCGTTTCAGTTTAGTGGATGCTATAATCTACTCCCTTTTGTTGGTGGACACCAGGGTCACCAATTCTGTATTTAATTGTCTCCACCATTCAGTATATCGTGGTGAGGTGTTTGTCTCCTGTTATGTGGGAAGGATTGAATGTTTTTTCGTTGTTGTTCTAGGGCGAGACCAGTACACGAGGGTTCTTCATGCAACTTGGAGAAGCGCAATGCTGGTTAAGTTTTATATCTCTGTGTAGCCACCCTGAAGAATGACGGAGGGCGTTTTTTTTCCGGCTCATGTTTCTAGGCAGATTTGTCACTTTGGTGCGATGTGCCGAAAATTTGATTAGCTTTTGCTAAGAGCTTTCACCAAGCTCAGTATGGAGTTATCATAACCAAGAGTTTGGGATTTGAACTCCTGTATATATTTCTGTACATATTTCTGTATATATTTCGGTGTATGTTGGTTGCCTGAGGGCATGTGCTCAAAAGCGAGATTTTGAGTCGTTTTGCTTATGGACTCCCATATATAGGATTATGACTTTAGGGAGGTCCTATTTAGAGGCTAGCTGTCTCATATAGTTATGTTGGGAATGTTTCCTTGAATGTTAGTTGCGCGCGGACTAATCATTCTGTTCTTAGTGAACATTGCTTTTTGAAGCAGGATCACGTTTGGTGAATTTTAGCTTTTATAGCTATTCACTGTGTTTAGAGTGAATTTTAGCTTTTGTAGCTATTCACTGTGCCTATAGTGATTTTGTTAGCTTTTATAGCTGCTCACTATGTTAATGGCGAGTTTGTTCTTTTAGAACGCAGACTTTGTGTAGTCGAGGACTATTTACAGAGTGTTTTCTTGGCGAGGAGCCGAGGTTTTTTTTCTGGCGATATACCAGAGTGTTTTCTTGGCGAGGAGCCGAGGCTTTTTTTCTGGCGATATACCAGAGTGTTTTGTTGGCGATAAGCTGACGTGTTTTCTGGCGATCAACCAGAGCGTTTTCCCTAGCGATTTTAGCATGTCTAGATGTCTTAGGACGTCGACATTGCGCGATAGAGTGCGATTATTTTCCGAGTGCGACTAGTAGTAATACTAGACTTAGAATGTTCTCTTAGTGATGAGCTAGAGCATGGATGGCGATTTTTCCCGAGCGTTCGTCTGGATATTTATCCAGATATTTTTTTCTTAGCCTTGTGCTAAATGGTCTGACAAGACTTTTTCTTTTTAGTGTAAGTGTTTGCACTAGAATCATTTTTTTATTTTTTTCTTTATTTAAGAATTTTTCTAAATTTCTTTTGCTGACATAGAAAATTTTCAGACAATCCTTAAAATATTTTAAAGGGGGTGTTCATATTTTATTTCAGTTCACTTTTTTTGATTTAGACAAGAGTCTAGACAAAGTTATATTTTTTTTTTTGTTTTGGTAACAATAACAGAGCTGATTCTTTTATATAAGAAGACCGCGATTGTTATTTTGGAAAGGTATTTCCTATGTTCATGCAAGGATCTTTATTTACTTAACCTTAGTGTTTAATTAAGCTAAGTCTAGTTATAAGATTTTTGTGTACATGCAAAGATTTTCATTTGGTTTTCATTGTACTTAATATTAGTGCTTAATTGAATCAAGTCTAGTAGTAAGGTCCGAGTTTGTAATTTTGTTTTAAGTTCTGACCTTAGTATTAAGTGATCGTGTACCACTTTGTACCTTTTCATAAGTAGCCTAAGTTTAATAGACTAGTGTAGTCTATTTCTTTTTGGAAGGGGGTAAATGTAACATTCATTTTTTCCTAGATTTTAAGACCATGTAATGTTACTGATTTTTCCATTTCAAATTGTACTTATTTTCATTTTTGTTCCGAACGGTATATTAAACAGGGTTCCCAGACGTTCGGTATATAGTGAGTTGTGCGGGTTCCTGACTGAACCTCTCGCTACGCCGCGATTGGTGGAATGAATTTGATCGGCAGTTTTGATTGGAGCGTCGTGATATTACTGGCAAAAGTCGCACGATTATTTAAGGCTCCGCAGACCGTAAATCGTGGCTGTTTTCCACCAAGCCGCAGCCGAGGCTGTCTTCCATCTAGCCGCAGCCAGGCAGTACCGTCTAGCCGAGAGGCTATTTTCCATCTAGCCGAAGTAGGCTAATTTTCATCAGAGCCACTAAGTAAAAGCACCAGTGTCTTAAATAAAAGCCGTAGTGAGCTTTCTAAGTGTTTGTTAAGAAAAAGTGTGAAATCGGGCGTAGTCGATCACAGCAGGAATAAAAAACAGTAAGTCAACAAAACTCCCTTCAATTGACTTATTCGAGAGTAGCGCCTTAACTGCAATGAAAAACAGACTAAAAAGTGAAGTGTAAAGCACGATTTCTCGTCTTCGGGGGTTATAATAGTCTAAAATTTTAATGTAACAACTACTAGTTAGGCTAGAATTTGTTAGGTAAAACTGTAAAGGTTAGAACTTTTCATTTTAAAAACAAGAATAAATTTTCTTTTTTTGATTAAAGCTAGTGTCTCACTGAATATTTATTTTTCTTTTCAGGATAAGTTGTACTAGACTAATTCTTTTCAGTAATACCCATAAAACCCTTCAGCATTTTTCCATTTTTTTTAGCTGAAGTTAGATCCTTTCTATTTTAAAATGGATGGTGCCCAAAATTTCGTACAGCTAAAGCCTTTTAAAAAAAATAGAAATTAATTCCAAAAAGACGTACAAAAATTATCTCTTACCCATATCTCTCTACCAAGGAAAACTGAGCTAGTGTTTCTTTAATTTCTTTAGTTCTTTTAAAATCATTAGTCACTAAATTCATTATCAGAAATTAATGCGGGGCTGCAAGAAAATTGTGCTCAAGCTTGGGGTGTCCAATATTCAAACGGTACAAAATGACGCAGTGTACGTGGGGCGCAATTAAACACCTTTTCATAAGTTACAAAATGACACACAACGTGCGGGCAAGTTCCAATGTTACAAAATTGCGCTCAAGCGTGGGACAAACAACTTCTCACAGGGTACAAAAAAAGATGCCTCAAACTGAGGACAGTTCACACCTTACAAAATTACGCCCAAGCTTGGGGCAACATTTTTTCACACGTTACAATATTCCTACGAGCAGTGAATTTTTCAATATATTATACATATTCAGTACTGTAAAAAATATAAATTTTATTTTGCACTATTCGCTTGTGTTCCCAAGATGTCTGTGACTTAAGGTTGGGGAATATCGAATTGACTTTTAGTATAAAATACTCGGCAATTCGGTACTCTCCTTCGTTCAAAAACAGGCTGGATAAACGTGTGTCCAGTATATTTGTTTCGTTTTTTGCTGGCAATGACACCTCGAAGGGCAGGTTACTTATATTTTTCAATGTAGAACAGAAATATCCACGAAATATATCTATATTCAACTGTCTTTCACCTTTGTTAATTATCTTAATTATATATTATAAGCACGTCAGTATTGTGTGGCTAATACACATACACATACAAGATTTTAAGGTTAATATTTGGAAAAAAGGTACTAACTAATATTAAAAATAATCTCACCCATTTAGAGGAATCACTTTTTTTTCCCTCTTCACTAATACACACAATTACATATGCTTTGTCTAAGTAATCTACAAATTTGTTTTCAGTGTTCCCTACCAAAATTGCAAAACGGAACACTTAAGGACTCGCTTTGGTATCTGTCTGTTACAGCCGATGTTCCTCCAAACTATTTGACATAAAAAGTTGAAATGTGTCTCAAATATAGAAACTGATGGGCCAATCACGGCCGTGTAGTTTTGAAAGTTAAATTTTGACTTAAGAAGTCAGTTTTGAAGGGTAAAATAGGAAGTGAACAAAAAAAAAATTCAAGGTCATCGAATGGGGTGCCAAATGAAAATTTATAGAAGTTCAAAAATATTTATAATGTAATACTCGAACAAACTTTTCTTTATATTATTTTAAAAAGCCGGTCAAATGCAAGTCAGATTTGCGCATTATTCAGTCACACATTCATCTTCAATATAAAAAGTACTAAGAATATATAGAAATCGAGACATCTTTGTAGTAAAAGTTTAAAACAAATAATTACTACCTAAATATTTGTTTAATTATTTAACAAATAAAATAAAATTACTTTGCCTCGGTACCTATGCGTTGGTCACCAGTCATAGTGGAAATTCATTTTATCTGTGATTGGCCAAATGCTTAAAGTAGTAATGTACTGAAAAGTAAATGAGTATATTACTAATATTTCATAGCTCTTAAATTTATAACAGGAAAAAAAAAATCTCCACCATACTGTCAAGCAAAATATATTTTTTTATATAGCAGATAAATTATCAAAGTTAAGGCATTCGTGATAATTTTCGCACAATCTACACCTTATGGAGAATATTTCAGAATTTTTTTTGGAATTTTTTAATTAGTACAGGTTGAGGACAGCGATTTTTGGCAATTTTTAAAAATAATATAAAGGAAAGTTTACGTGAGTATTACATCATATATATTTTTGAACTCTTGTTATCACAAACTATTATTTGACACCCCACTCGATGACCTTGCAAACAATTTTTTCACTTCCGATTTCACCCCCTCGAAACTAACCCCTTAGGTTAAAATTTAACTTTTAAAACTTTACGGTTTTGATTGGGCCATCAATTTCTATATTTGTGACAAATTTCAACTCTTTATGTCAAATAGTTTCGGAGAAAATTGGATGTGACAGACAGACGGACGGACACTGAAGTAATTCCATAAGTTTTCCATACCGAACACTAAAAAATTGCCAAAAGTCGCTAGGCCCAACTCTGTACGTATCAAAAATTTTTTAACAAAGAACCCCACACTAATCTTATGGAAATTAGATCCCAGTCAAAATGGCTGAAAATGAAGTATGTTATGCTTCAAGCCATTCTGATGGACACAAAGTCAGAAAATGGATGGATTAAGAATTATCGAGCGTGGAAATAGTAAAAAGCCGCTGAGAAAATGCTATTTTTGCGTTTTTTTAAGGACTTGCCATATTTTGACTGGACGATGATTTTACGAAAAATTCCAACGGGATTATATGTTTTTTGGGTTGCTAATTATGAATATAATAATTGTTTTGACCCATTTCGCTCATACTTTCGAATATTGGCTATTTCTGGAGTCTTTTTTGATTTAATTCGTCTAAAACATATATTGCGAAAATTCTAACGGAATTTGTTTTTGAGTTAATAATTACAAATATAATAATTATTTTGAACGAATTTGATCCTACTTTCCAATAGCGTTTATTGTTGGCCCTTTTCTGTATTTAATTAGACTAGAACAAGTTTTTTTTTTATTTTCAACAACTCTAAGGAAATTGTTAAGAAAGGAAGTTATATGGCCAAAAATAAACGCTATTCAAATTATTATATTCGTAATTCTCAACTCGAAAAACATAAAATTCCGTTAAAATTTTTCACGAAAATAAAAAAAGACTCCAGAAATGGCCAAAATCGCCAATATTCCAAAGTAGGAACGAAATGGGTTAAAATAAATATTATATTCATAATTAGCAACCCAAAAATCATATAATCCCGTTGGAATTTTTCGTAAAATCAGGTTGTTGCCAAAATAAGTCCTTTAAAAAAACGTAAAAATAGCATTTTCTCAGCGATTTTTTTACTAATTCCACACACGATAATTCCTAATCTATCCATTTTTGGACTTTGTGCCCATAGAGACTTTAGATCAGAACGGCTTGAAGCATAACGTACTATATTTTCAACTGATTTGACCTGAATCCAATTTCCATAAGGTTGGTTCGGGGTTGTTCTGGAATATTCTCCATAAGGTGTAGATTAAATAAAAATTATCACAAGTGCATTACCTTTGATAATTTATTTGGTATATAAAAAAACAATCGCGGTACGGAATACTAATTGTGGAAGTCCGACTGGCCCTTAGCCGTGTTTTTTGTTTAATATTTCGTGTTAAATTTTTCTAATGTGAGCATTTTTTTATTTTTGTCTTCGGTAACATGTACTTAAATAAAATATTAATAAAAAATTGCATCTGACAACAAAAAAATTAAATATAGGAATAAATATAAGGATAAACTACGTAATAATGCAATGTAATGTACAGGATGAGTCAACAATAGAGTAAAGTTCACTATCTCATTGGTTTCGGGAATGACAAAAAAATGTTAAATAGTTTTAGGGAGTGTTAAGGTGCACAGTTTAAAATTATTTTTGAGTATACAGGGTACTTCAAAAGAGTGTGGCCGATATAACATATGTTTTTTTAGATGGAACATCCTATTTTCTAATTTATTTTTAAATTCTACGTAAAATTTTATAACTTTTTTATTAATAATGTTATATACCTAAACCTAGTAGTTTTTCTAATATTTCAATTTTAGTTTACAGTTTTGTAAAAAATTGCGAGTAGCGCCATTGTTTCTGAAGGTGGAATACTCATAATTGGTACGAGCGTTCTATAGAGATGAAAAAAAAGATATATGTAAAGAAATTTGAGTTAAATGCTGCAGGGTGTTCAAAATAAATTTATGCATTTCGACTATTTTAAATTGAAAAATCTCAAATTTTTTAAATGGCACACTCTGTATATTATTATTTTTTCTGATAGATTTTACAAAATCCTCCAACTTTTATTAAGTATATCATATACCTATTTCTAATAGTTTTCGATTTATTTTGAATTTTTCAATTTTTACCCTTGTTTTTAATACACACAGCAAGATCAACGGAAGTATGGAGATGTTTAAAAAACATGAAAACGAATAATAATCCGTTTGAAAGATCGTAAAGAACATTATAAACAGCTGTTGACAGAGGACAGAGCTCAATACCACACAGGTGATGTAAAGCCGGGTTTCCACCAAACAGACAGTTTAAAAAAACAGTTCTGTTTTTAATAAACAAAACAAAACATGTTTTGTTTTTTTCAAACAGTTTCTGTAGACGGTTCCAAAAGTTTTGTTGCTAGTGTTTGTTCTCTTTTTCCCATTTTGTTTAGTCCCGCAAGAATGTCCTTCGACCACGATTTTTTTATAATTAGCTGTGGTTTGTTTTTAATTAATGGCCAAAACAGAAAAAACCAAGATATTGGGTCAGTTCTCTATTAAAAAGAAGAGTTAATTACGGCACAGCAGAATTATTGGCTGATTTAAGCACTGGCGATATTGGGTTAAATGGGGAATAGAGATCTTCCTTCCACAATTTTACCACAATGTTAAGTAGCGATTTTGAATTGTTAATTAATTTGTTAGGACCTAAAATTGCCAGTCAACTTTTTTAATCATCATTGTAACTAAATACATATATACAGTCCCTGGCCAAATTATTAGACGCACTGCAAGATTTCATGTAAAATATTAATTACCGAGTGATATTGTACCGTTTTATTATTTTAAATTGATTTGTTTTTTATTTTTATATTATCCAATCAATTACCTATTTATTTGACATAAATAAAACAGCATTAATTTAGAAAAGCATAAGTTTATTAAGTTTTAAAGAAAAGTGAAATTAATGTTAGTAAAAGTCAATATTTAGTTGAGCCACCTTTAGCCGCTATCAAAGCTTTAATTCTGCATGGCATGCTATCAATGCAAGATTGTACTGTCTCCTGCATTTGAGGATAATGACTCCACACATGAATAATCTTTTCTAGGAGCTGGGTTTTGTTGGTAATCACATCTTTAGCCACTTCTCTTTTCATCAGCTCCCACACATTTTCAATGGGGTTCATGTCAGGGCTATTACCCGGCCAATCCAACAGAGGGATATTTTTTTCTGCCAAAAAAGTTTTTAACAGACCGAGCAGTGTGGCAGGGAGCTCCATCTTGCATGAAAGTGAATGGTTCCCCATTTCGAAACCATTCTCTGAGCTGCGGAATCAACCGATTTTGTAATACTTCTTTGTACTGATCTTGCCTCATTATTCCTTTGACGACGTACAGACGTCCAGTGCCCTTGCCGCTGATGACTGACCAAATCATCACTTTGGTGGGATGTTTAACCGTCGGGACGACACAATCAGGATGAAACTTTTCTCCATGACGACGACGCACAAACTGAGCTTTATTCTGCAAAATTTCGAATGTGCTTTCGTCACTGAAGCAGACCTGTCAAAAATAGGAAAAATATATAAACTTCCATGTTTATTTGCTTTATTTAACTGAAAATGATAATAATGTATCAATTATTGATTAAATTGCTGTATCTTACCGATCTTCAGAAGTCCACATCTTTGTCTTGCCATTGTTTGGCCCACTTCAGGCGCTTTGCTTTCATTGCAGCTGTTAACTTGGGCTTCCTGGCGGGGCGACAGGCCTTAAAATCTAATTCTTTCAATTTTCTTCGAACAGTGCGCTCAGAAGCATTTACGCTAGCATCCTGGAGTTGTGATTTTATTACCTTTGTGGTAGCAAATCTGTTTTCTACACAAATTTTCTTCAAACATCTCTCTGACCGTGGAGTGAAAATTGGTTTTCTACCGCATCTTTTCTTTCTTTTCGGGCTTAATTCCTTCCCTGACTCAATTTTCTTTTTTATGCGTCGTACACTAGCTTCAGAAACCTCCAATCTTCGTGATATTTCTCGGTTTGTAAATGTTTTCGCAATCACAAGGGCCTTCACTTCAGCTTTTTTACGTGGTGAAAGATCACCTTTTCTACCCATAATGAAAATAGTCCAATTACTTTTTTAAAACACTGCATACAAAATAAACTAATAACTGAGTAGTATAAAACTGTTAAACAAAAAATCACAGTCCATAAAGCCACAGAAACACGTCCGTACCTGACTCGATTCCGATCGCGACTGATACAGGTTTGTACTTGTTTACGTTCATGTATCACTTTGTCAACACAGTGTTGCCATATGTTAAAAATAAATACAAATATGTAGTCTACAACAATTCTTTTAAATAAAAATCAATAATATTGTAGTTTAAATATACCATTATTGCATAAAAAACTCTTAAGAAACATAAAATTACTAAAAAAAATACAGTGCGTCTAATAATTTGGCCAGGGACTGTATATATATATATATATATATATATATATATATATATATATATATATATATATATATATATATATATATATATATATATATATATATATATATATATATATATATATATATATATACATATTTGAATAAAAAGTTTAACTAAATAAGTATAAAAAATGGTAGTTACTTTTTAAATGTTGACAAACTCTTCATAAAAACTGCATACATTTAATAAAAAGTTGATAACTAGTTGAAAGAGTAGAGTACAAAACTACAACATTCAGGTGTTTCAACCAAACTGACTAAAAAACACGAACAAATTTGTTTTCCTTTGATATACCAACTCGAGATAGGAAAGTGTTTTGTTTACTAAAAACATGTTTTCGGAACTGTTTATTTTTTACAAAACATGGCTCTTTTTGTTGAGAAAAACAGTTTTTGTTTGCATTTCGTGCTATGTCCGTTTGGTGGAAACCCGGCTTAAGAAATACAAATACGAGGCTGGTTTGAAAAGTCCGTGCAAAGTCCGAGAGATGGCACCACCGGCGCGTATCGAGGTCATGTTTAGTTAGTAGCATCTCTTGAATGAACGCACACCAAGTTTCAGCCATATTGGTCTATTTCTTTGTGTTTGGCATTCGTGTGAATCAAGGAAGTCGAGTGATTTTCAAGAAATGGACGAAAAAGAATTTCGTGTGGTGATTAAACATTACTTTATGAAAGGCAAAACGCCTCAGGAGACTAAAGAGAAGCTTGATAAACATTATGGTAACTCTGCACCTTCGATTAGAACAGTTTATAAGTGGTTTCAAAATTTTCGAACTGGCCATATGAGCACAAGTGACGCTGAACGTTCTGGACGGCCTGTGGAGGTTACGACTCCAGAAATCATTGATCAAATCCATGATGGTGATGGTGATGGATGACAGAAGAGTTAAGGTGCGTGAGATTGCTAGTGCTGTGGGCATCTCGACTGAACGGGTACATAATATTTTGCATAAACATTTGGACATGAGAAAGCTATCCGCAACATGGGTGCCGCGATTGCTCACGCTTGACCAAAAACGGAATCGTGTGAAGTGTTGCAAGGATGGTTTGCAGCTGTTCCAGAAGAATCCGGAGGACTTTAAGCGTCGTTTTGTCACTGTGGATGAAACATGGATACATTACTATACTCCTGAGACCAAACAACAATCTAAACAATGGGTTACCCAGGGGGAATCTGCACCAAAAAAGGCGAAGACCGTTCCTTCGGCCGGAAAGGTTATGGCGACTGTCTTTTGGGATTCGCAAGGGATAATCCTCATCGACTATCTGGAAAAGGGTAAAACTATTACAGGTGAATACTATTCATCGTTATTGGACCGTTTGAAAAAACCGAGCTGCAAGAAAAACGCCCGCGATTGGCCCACAAGAAAGTCCTTTTCCATCACGACAACGCACCAGCACACACCTCAGCAGTTGTGGTCGCAAAATTAATGGAAATAGGATTCCAACTCGTTTCACATCCCCCTATTCTCCAGACTTGGCTCCCTCAGACTACTATTTGTTCCCCAATTTGAAGAAATGGCTGGCGGGACAAAGATTTTATTCAAACGAGGAGGTGATTGTAGACACTAATGGATATTTTGCAGACTTGGACAAATCCTATTATTCGGAAGGGATCAACAAACTAGAACATCGTTGGACGAAGTGTATAAGCCTAAAAGGAGACTATGTCGAAAAATAAAAAAGGTTTACCCCAAACACATAAGTAGTTTTTATTTTTGCACGGACTTTTCAAACCAGCCTCGTATAACACCAAACAAAAACATACAGATCACAGAAGATGAATTACAAAAAGTAATCAAGACTGTGAAAAATCAGAGAACTCCAGGGCCTGGTAACATATATACTGAACTAATAAAATACGGAGGACACACTCTAACGAAAAGATTATGTCAGCTAATAAACAACTGCACTGAACAGTGCAAAATTCCGAAAGAGTGGAAAACATCCTACATTGTATCAATCTACAAAAAGGGAGAAAGGAAAGAAAAAAATAACTATAGAGGATTAAGCATTAACTCAACCTTAAGCGAATTGTTTGGAAAAATATTGAATAAAAAATTGGAAGAAATGGCAGGGCACAAGATTGGTGAAGAGCAAAGTGGATTTGTAACAGGGAGAGGATGTGTTGATAATTTGTTTATAATTCAACAGCTAACAGAAAAGAGACGAGATATGGCGAAGAAATACATCTAGCCTTTGTAGACTTAGAGAAGGCATACGACACTGTCCCACAGACAATATTGACCAGTGTTTAATAAATATTATAAAAGAGATGCACAAAGGAAATAAGGCCTTCATCAAGCACAATGGATACTTGTCCAATCCTATTGACCTGTGCCTCAAAAAGGCTCCGCCAGGGTTGCAGCTTATCTCCTTTTTTATTTAATCTATATATAGAACACCTACTTAAAGAATAGAAAAGGAAGGTTGGTAGAATGGGAGTTCCAATCAATAATCAATTTTGCCGACCACCAAATAGTGGTAGCCCGAGATTCATACGACTTAGAGTTTATGCTTCGAAGATTAAACCAAACCTACAAACAATGGGGTCTGAAGGTTAATATAAATAAAACCGAACTCCTAGTGACAAACTCTGAAGCAAAGTTCACAATACTTATCGAGGATCAGTCAGAAATCAAACAAGTAGACTAATATAAATATCTAGGAGTCACTTTAATTAAAGATGATTTTGGATCCCATGAAATCAAAAACAGAATAGAACAATGTAGGAGAGTGATAGGATGTTTGAACTTAATATGGTGGGATAAACATATGTATAAGCACTAAAACTAAAAAACACATTGAAAAAGCGCTAGTAGAGTCAGTCCTGTGTTACGGATCAGAAATTTGGACAATAAATGCGGATTACAGAAGAAAAATTAACGCTGTCGAAATGGACTATTTGAGAATAACTCTTAAGCTTAAAATTAATATAATATTATGTCACCAAATCACCAAAAAATTAAATGAGCATAAAAAAACACATGCTCGTATAACATAAAACGTATATTTAAGCGTCACAAATAAAAAATCAGCACTTTTTTATGGATCTAGCTACAGGGAAGTCCCTAAAGCGCTCCAGGAGCGACATGTGTGCGGAAAATGCGATTCATGTTGTTCTTAAATCGCTGTAAATTGTACTCGGTGGGAAACACAGCCCTGGGCAAATTATTCCAAAGGGATGATGTTTTCCATATAAAAGACTGCTTGAAAAGCATTGTACGCGGAGTAACAAGCTAAACCTCATACGGATGTGAAGTATTAGCGCAACGTGTAGTTCTGACATGCACCGCTCTGCGAGGAATCAAGCGGGCTACATCCTTCGAACACTTTCCATGAAAATACTTGTAGAACAGACTCAAGTCGCCAACCGTTCTTCGATGCTCCAGCGAATCAAGGCCGCCGGTCAGTTCTGAGTCTCCAATCAGACGAACAGCTCTTCTCTGAACAGAATCCAACAAATGCAGTGTGTGTTTTGGGAGCGGAGCCTCAAATATGGGAGCTTTGTAAAGAATTAACAGTTGTTGTGGAATGTACAGCTTTTTGGTTCGAAATAATATTCCCAACTAAGAGTTAACTTTAACTTAAAAAGAATTACAAAGAATTGGCATGTATTTTAATACCGAAGAAATTGTTAAATAATAATAAAAATAATTTCACTCATTTAGAGGAATCACTATTCTTCCTCTTCTCTAAAACAAACAATTACATATGCTTTGTTTAAGAGTAAGCTACAATGGAGTCTCCATTTTTTGATTCCAATTTTAGTCGCAGTTCGCTTTTTCTTATATATATTTAAATTTTTAGTTTTCTTAACATGCATCTAAATAAAATGTTACCAAAAATTGTATCAGAAAACAGAAAAAAAAGGAAAAGTAGGAATAAAAATAAGGATACATCATGCAATAGATCTACGTAAGCAAAATGAAGCTGTCCAATGGAGACCTAAACTGGACGTTATACAATGAGGAACGAAAAATATCATATCCTATTCAACTGTAAGACTTTACACCATAGAAGATACAGCCTCTTTGGACAACTACATACAGATCCAGAGGTATATATCAACCAACTGGCACTAGATTTGTACTAGCGTGTACAATCAACGAGAGTGCTGGAGTGGTTGGTGTAAAAGAAAAGGGAAAAATACAATGAGTTCTAGAAAGGGGTAAATAAGAATATATTTTATGTATGTACATTCTCATTTCGAAGAAGATTTCTTATAGTCTTTTAAGTTTTTACTCGTATAAAATTTTTAGTATAAATTAATATTAAATTTGGTTTCTGACTGGCTCATTGGTTTACAAAATACTATTTATGAATGATTTTGGAAAATGCCTAAAATATAGTTGACTTATTTTGGTAATATCTTCCATATTTTTTTGAATTTAGACTGTTTAAAAGCTGCTTTTTGATGCGATAATGTGTTTGACACAATGACATTTACAGACAAAATTATATTTTAATATAAGCCAATATTAAATATTGAAAGGATATTGACAGGTCAGGAATCGTTGACCTTGACTTAGAATATAATTAAAAACTAGACTTCAATCGGAAATTAAATCATTTGACATGAACTGGCACTAAATTATTTGAATTATCACCTATATAGACAGGCATGACTCTTTTTCCTATATCTTAAACCAACATATTGTGTTGACCATTGTGACGAAATTGTAGATTATTCCTAGATAAAACATACCTAAATAATTATTATTTTTATTAACAGTAGTAACAAATTATAAGAAGTTTAGTTGTGGTGTATAGAGTTTTAATAAAGCACATGCAAGATATTCGTCTCTTTTTCTTTTAAACTTATGACCAGAACAAGGATATGCAGTTTCCTTCCTTTTACGGAAAAACCACCATAAAAATGTCAACCTTTCACGATTCAAAATAATGATTAAATTTAAATAGAAAAAGAAATTAATTGTGACGTAAAATTTGGGAGTTTTTTTTTAAGAGTATGGCTCAGTTTCACGTTTGTTTCGAACCTGGTAAGAGTTTTCTATCCATTGTTCCTTTTATAAATCATAAAATGTTGTCATGCTGGGTGCTATTTGCATATTAGAGCTTAAAATGAAGCAATTTAAAAAAATCAGTTAAATATTTCCGTTAATACGAAATTTGAAAAGAAATTGGCAGGTCATATATACCTCGAGAGGTATATATGACTTGTGTACACATTTGATTTGTTAGTTACTGGTTATCTGATGAAGGACTGTATACCGAACATAAGTGTTTATTTCAAATATAAGAGGACATAAATTCTGGATGACTACAGAAATACTTCAATTAATGAATTTTGTATAATAAGTAAGTAAGTATGAAAAATTAGCAACGCAAAAGAACCACAAGCTAAGGATGCTTGTAAGGAAATTAAACCTGAAGGCCATAATATTCACAAAAAAGTTAAGGAAATGACAAGTAATATATATTTAAAACACACACAAAAATATCTAACAGCAGAGTGGAAAAACTGCATAGAGAATCTATTCCATGATACCAGAGTACGTATGAGTCAGGCAAAAACGGAAATGGATCCAGACATTTTGATATCGGAAGTGAAACATGCAATTAAGACTACCAAAGTTGGCAAGGCTCCTGGTTCTGACAATATTTATGCAGAACTCGTCAAACTAGTAGAGAAAGACAATTTGTGCATTCTAACTAAATTGCTTAACAACATATACAATGCAGGAAATATGCCACAGGAATGGCTAACATCTCTCTTTATCCTTATTTCACAAATAAGAAATCCTAAAACCTGCAAAGAACTTACACACTCATAAGCCTTATGTACCGCATACTTAAAATATTTCTAAAAATAATTAATCTTCGAATATATACTCAACATGAACAATAAATAGAAAACGAGCAGTTTTCGTAGAGAAATGGGCACTAAAGACGCATTAAGCAGGCTAATTATCCTTATGCAAAGGTGTCGAGACCAACAAAATGATATATATGCCAGTTTCATTGACTATGAAAAGGCCTGTGACACAGTTCAGCATGGGACATTAATTGACTGCTTGTATCTAGAAGATCCAGACTCTAATAACATAAATATTATTGAAAAACCATTCTGACAATAGACAGCTGAGAGTTCAAGTCAATAAGCTAAAATACTAAGAGGAATTGGGCAGGTCTGTATTCTATTTCTCTTGGTTAATTTATACTCAGAAGAAGTTTTTGTTAAAGCTCTAAGTGACTATGAAGAAGGTATAAAGGTTAATGGTGAGACCCTGAAGATACTGTCATAATTGCCGAGAGCCCAGAATCTCTGCAACTAACTAAAAGCTTACTAAATCAGATCTCCCAGACAGGAAATGAATATGGGCATCAATGTTCGTACAACTTAAATTATAACAGTCTCTAAATCAGGTCCCAAAGATACTACTCAGTATATATCACCACTACACCAAATACTTTATTTTTGCACTCGACGCGCGTTTCGCTAACCATGTTAGCTTCATCAGGAGCGATGATTGAGTCAATCATCGCTCCTGATGAAGCTAACATGGTTAGCGAAACGTGTGTCGAGTGCAAAAATAAAGTGTTTGGTGTAGTGGTGATATATACTCAGTAGTATCATTGTGCCAAAGTTTCCACATTCCCAACTTAGGTCCCAAAGAGATGAATATAACAATAAATAGTAGCAAATAGAGCAAGTTAACAAGTTTAAATATCTAGGACGCTGGATAACCGAAAACTTGGATCCAGGCGTAGAGGTAAGAGCGAAGATGGAGTATGCCTGGAATGTCTTTTCTGGAATCAATCGATTTCTCGGTAATTGGGAATCAACACTAAATACAGGTTACTGCATGGTAAAGTGCTACATTTACTCAATTTTGTTATATGGGAGGGAAAGATTGAGCCCTTTGGAATGTGAGTTCCGTCGAATATTAAGAATTTCTTAGGCTGAACAGTTAATACAGAACGTGAATTTTTAAATGTTTTTAAATTAAGAAAAACATCAGACTTTGGACATATACTTAGAAACCGTAAATATCAGTTTGACATCTTATTATCAAGAGCAAAGTGGAAGTAAAACGAGGTCCATGTAGAACACAAATGTCTTGGATGGAAAGTATTAGGGACTGGACAAACATGAATATAGAAACCCAAATAACAACAGCTGAGAATAGAAAATATTTTGATGCAGTTACCGCCAATCTTCAATAAAGAAGACGGCACAAGGAGAAGAAGATGACTAGGCAAAAGTGTTTTTGCAATGCTTGTTTTTTTTATGGGTCTAGCACACGTGCTACAGGGAAGTCCCTAAAGCGCTCCAGGAGCGGCATGTGTGCGGAAAAAGCGATTCACGTTGTTCTTGAATCACTGTAAATTGTACCCGATGGAAAACACAGCCCTGGGCAAATTATTCCAGAGGGATGATGTTCTCCATATAAAAGACTGCTTGAAAAGCGTTGTAAGCGGTGTAACAAGCTCACCCTTATATGGATGTGAAGTATTATCGCGACGTGTATTCCTAACATGCACCGCTCTCAGAGGAATTAAGCGGGCTACATCCTTCGAACACTTTCCATGAAAATACTTGTAAAACTTGTAGTATTTTGCTTTACTCTGATATGTGTTTTCCAATTAACAAAGTGTATTTGTGTTCTGGGACAGCGCGTCGCCACGTCCAAAGTATTAGGCTACAGTTAAAAAGAAGACAGCTGAAGAAAAAGAATTGTTGTATGTCGTGATTATTACCGTTAAAAACTGAATTATAATACGTAATTATATTAATAAATTAATCATATTGCATTAGAGGATAGGCAAGAATATTACATATGTAGAATTGGTTTGAAAAGTAGATAGGTCGCCGTATTTTTATTTATCCGTTGAGATAAGACGGAGTCAGTTTTAACATGGTATTGAGCAAGTTAATTACCCTGCATTTTTTTAGGTTTTTCTCTTCATCTTTCTTGAATATCGAAATTAATATGCTTCTTTTCCTTGGTTACCTAAGGAAATTAAAACAACAACTCACCTAGGTATAGGGTCTCACATAAAATTTAAATCTCAAAATATGCACAGTGTGCTATTTAAAAAAATCGTTTTTTTTTTACGCTTTTTTGGTGTATTCAAAATAATTTAAAGTTGTCTTATTGATAAATCATACAACCTCCAGTAGAAATCATTTTTTTATATTATTAATTTATTAAGTCAATTAACTTTGAAAGAAGTCTACCTCACCTGGTGCAGTTAATTAAATACCCATTAAAAAATTTAATAAATAATAACTTTTAAGATTTATTTATCATTAACTACTGTTAATTTGTTTTTAATTAAACAGTTTTCTTTTTAAAATCTAATTACTTTCAGTATTTAATTATTGGTTACTTATATATTCTGTTTGTTTTGCACAGCCAGTATAAACCAAACGTAAGTTTTAAGCAGTCAAGTCAATACATCGTCAGGAAAAAGTTCTATGGTACATAATGAGAGATTACCAGTTTACTGTTATAAATATAGGTAAATTCAGTTTTAATTAAATATTTTTAAATAATTTGAGTCACGTAAGAAAATGCTACAGGTAATTTACGAAAATAACCTACGGAAGTTTTCTGATCGAAGCCTTAAATCGCTTCTTAACTTTAGACACTTTGTAACATAAAGAAAAATTGCTATCTTTCACGAATCAAAATTTATAATAACTGGAAAATTTTATTCCAAGAACAACTGTTGACAAAATTCATTGTACTAAACCAAAAACTTTGCATTTTATTACTGACCTAATAACACCATAAACAGCTAAAAAAAATGAACTACCTAATCGAGTAGTGTAAAAAATATTTACTCAAATATCAGCGACAACATATCATTGATTTTACTTAACTATTGTGAAATAATTAGGGTGGTATTCCGAGATTAACACCGACTTATTAAAAAAATAGGTAGGGCCTTAGATACTTCTCCGATAATAATTTAATACTGGTATTTTAATAATACCTTTTTAGTATTACGTACGGAACACATAAGATCATTTCGGTGTCTGTCCGTCTGGTTGTCTCTCTGTCTATCCGTCTATCACACCCGATCTTCTGTGAAACTATTTGACATAGGAAGTTGAAATTTGGTACAAATATAGCCGTGTAACACATGGGCTGAAAAGTCCCGGGCCTAACAAAGAAAACACGGTTTTTTTGGTTCAAAATTAGCTTTATTCATCAACGTAATCTCCATCAAGAGCAACGCAATCATTCCAGCGCCGCTCTAACAATGGCCAAACACTGCTCAGAATCATCAACACGTTCTTGTTTTTGATAAACAGTGAGCAAACGCGGCACCCACTTTGAACAGAGCTTTCTCATAGTCAAATGCTCATGCAATATAAAGCCAACACGTTCTTTTGATATCTTTACGATGTCAGCTAACTCACGCAACTTCACTTTTCGATCATTCAAAACGATTTTATGGATTTTTTTTGATGTTTTCTGGTGTTACCGCCTCATTTGGACGTCCACTGCGTTCTGCATCATCGGTGTCTCTACGACCACGTTTGAAGTCAGCAAACCAACGTTTTATTGTTGTTTCTGATGGAGCGGAGTCCCCATAACACTTTTCAAGCCATTGCTTCGCTTGAACGGTATTTTTTTCCCATCAAGAAGCAGTGTAAAATTAAAACACGAAATCGTTTTTGATCCATTGTTTTGAAAATAACAAAAGTAGCGTCACTCTTAGCACAATAACTCACAAACTAATGAATAGAATATCATGAAATTTTAACAGCTGTCTTTTGAAGGTTAGTATTAACTGAAAAAAAGGTGACTGCAATAAAACTAGCGCCATCTATGTGTTAGGCCCGGGACTTTTCAGCCCATGTGTTAGTTTTGAAAGTTAAATTTTGAGTTAAGGGGTTAGTTTTAAGGAATGAAATAGGAAGTGACAAAAAAAATTACCAGGTGGGGTGCAAAATGAAAGCTTGTAAAAACACGAGTTATCTCAAAAAGTACTGATCAAAAAATTTTGAAAAAATTTTAGAGTATTCTCTATAGAGTGTAGATTGAATGAAAATCATTACAAGTGCATTACCTTTAATAATTTTTATATATATATATATATATATATATATATATATATATATATATATATATATATATATATAGTCAGGTTAGAACATCTTTCGACGTTGTCCGATGCCTATTGTCCATTCTTGTCGGTTGTTCCATTGGCCATCTTCGATCTTTCTCCTTTCCGTGTTCCGTGAGGTGGTGAGGTGTCCATTCCAATACCTGTTTCGGAGGTCTGCGGTTTCCCATTTTTTGTACGTGGCCATACCATATTAATTGTTTTCGTTAGATATCGCCAGTAATTGTATCCTCTATACTCATACGCTGTTTAATTTCCTCGTTAGAATCTCATTGCTCATCTTATTGCATCCATTTTTGTTGCCTCTACTTTTTTTCTATTTCTTTCTCTTAGCCTCCACGTTTCGCAGCCGTAGGTTAATGTACTTTTAATCATTGTTTCGTATATGTTATATTTTTATTTTGTTTTTTGTGATTTCGTTGCAGGACAGAATTCCATTTAGACATCTAATTGCTTTTCTTGCCTATATCACTCTAACGTTAATTTCTTGTTTGTCTGTTCCTTTGCAGTTCAATGTTACTCCCAAATATTTGTATTCTTTGCATGTGGTAATTTCTTTTTTTGTTGTCGAGTACTAAGTTTGTTTCCTCTGATCCAATACACTGGTATTTAGTTTTTTCGGTGTTCACTTTCAGTCCCTATTTGTCGTATTCTTCAACTAATTTTCTGTCCATATACTCTGCCTCTTCCTTATTGTTTGCTATTATTACCTGGTCATCTGCAAATTGGAGAGTATACAAGCATTTTTCATTTAATTCAATCCCCATACCATGGCATTTCTGTTTCCACATGTGTAGTGCTTTATTTATATATATTTTCAACAGCGTTTGGAAGACACAATACCATTGGCGTAGTCCTTTGGTCACCCGAAATTCTGGTGATAGGCTGTTGTTTTAGCCTATATTTTGATCCTTCATACAAATTTTGTAAGGCTTTTATGAGTGTGTAATTTATGTTTTATCCTTGTAAAACTTCCCACAATTTATTTATTGGTACAGTATCGTAAGCCTTTTGGAGATCAATAAATACTATATGTATTTCTTGATTTCTTCCAGTCTTCTTTTCAATTATTTGTTTCAAACAGAATATACTGTCTACGCCGAACCTTCCAGCTCTAAATCCGCTTTGTTCTTCTTTTTCATAGCTACTATATTCAGTTTCTATTAGGTCTCTCTAGATTCTTTCATATAACCGACTCATTGTGCTCGAGAATGATATTCCGCAGTAGTTCTTTGATCTTTTCTTATGTATCGATGAGATGTATGCGAGTTTCCATTGGTTTGGACAGGGATGGCCATTCAAACAGCGATTGATGATTGTTGTGATCATGCGGTATAGCTTTTCTCTACCGTACTTTACTTAGTTTGGCATACACGCCTTCGGGCTCAGAAGCTCGGTTGTTTTTCAATCCTCTAACTGCCTTTTTGATGCTGTCTGTAACTGTTATTTGTTCACCTTGTATATTTATGTGGGATTCTGAGGTTAAGGTATATTCTTTTCTGTTTTCTGTAAGCAAACTGCTGTAGTACTTTACCCATTCCTGTTGTATTATTTATATCGATACTTTTTCACGTTTATCCGTTGCGTTATTTTTTATGAACTTCCACACTTCCTGTATTTCTTCTCCCACCTATGTAGGTTTTTATTTCCTTACATTTTTTATCCCACATTTTATTTTTTTTTCATTCCTTATTGTTCATCTAACATTCTTTTTCTTGCTGACATATCTTAATCTGTCTTCTTCCGCTTTTGAGCTCATCCATTTCAAATTCAGTGTCTTCTTTTCTTAAACTTGTGTGTCAATTTCGTCTGTCCACCTTACATTCTTACTTTTTATTTTATCGGTTATTCCTAGCGCATTTTTAGCAGCTTTATGGATACTTTCAATTATATTGTTATATATTTCTTCGAACGATTGATGCTCATTTTCTACCAATTTTTCGTCAAGTCGTTTTTGATACAAGTATCTCACGCTATCATGAGTCAGGCTGTCTAGTTTATATTTTGTGTTTTGGATTCTAACAACATTTCCTCTGTCTGTCTGTTGTGTTTTGTTATGTTCGTACGGAAAAAGCTGGTATATAAAAAAAAAATTCAAGGTCATCAGCTTTCAGTAAAGATCGGAAAAAATTTTTGTTGGAAACTCATTTTGGGTGTGTTTTGTGAAGTCATTGACCATTTTATATCTCCGTAACAAAAATTTTTATTTTAAAAGCAGTCAACGTACGGAGCACTAATTGCGTAAGATTGACTTGCGCTTGGCCAGCTATTTAATTATAAATATTTTTAAACCAGTAACACTTGTAAAGAGTCACTGTCAAAACCAGCTGACTGTAATTGTATCTATTGAATCTATTGAAGTTACCAACGAAATAATTCGAATATCCAACAAGTTTCTATTTTAGGAAGGCTACACAAGTAAGTTCTCAGGTTGATGCGCTTAATTACTATTTGACTCAAATTTTACCCGTAGAAGGGTTTTGATTTGGAAAATCTAGTTATGAATTTTTGTTAACCCTTGATAAGGAAGTAAGACATTCAGAAAGCAAAGTCTAAATATGAAATAAAAAAAAACTCTCAATTCTAAAATGACTATATATATATATATATATATATATATATATATATATATATATATATATATATATATATATATATATATACAGTGAAGTCTGCTTCCGGTTAAAACGAACTATTTTATAATGCACGAAAAAACTTCCATAAGACCAATGCAAATTTTTATCGGTTATAACGAACCCGGTTATAACTAACTTCCAGATAAAGCGAACTAAATTTGGATATTTTGTGTCTGTTTATAACGAACTTGCCACTCCCTGTGCTCGATGTCGCCCGACTTGATCCAGGGAATTCACCGAAACTAGCTGGGAACCCCTATTTTACTTGTTTCCGCCGCGCCGCTAGTTCGCGCAGTATTATTTTCAATTCACCTGTTGTGTTATGAGGTTCTAATGCATGTTTGATTAAAGTAGCAATATGAATGTTTAAGTTTTTATTTTAAAATAAGTACACAGAAACGTAAAGCGTTTCCTTTAAAAGGCAAACACGATATTATAACGAAAATAGAAAATGGAGTTAAATAAAGTGATGTTTGCAAACAGTTGAATTTAACTAAATCTACGGTTTTTACCATATGGAAGAAAAGGCAAGAAATCTTATCAATCTATGATAATAGAAACTTTAGTTGTAAAAAAGTAAGAAAATCTAGACATGACCAAGTCGATAAAGAACTCCTTAAATGGTTTAGTCAAAAACAACATCAACATGTTCCTATTACCGGCTATACTTTACAAGAGAAAGCTAGTGACTTGGGAAGGAAAATAGAGAACACCGAGTTTAACTGTTCTAGAAGTTGGATTGAACGATTTAAAAAGCGACATTATATTAGTGGGAGTAAGATAGTAGGAGAAACTGCAGGAGTGGTTATTACTATTGTTGATCAGTGGTTGGCCAATGTATGTCCAGAAATTCGAGAAAGTTATGAATATGTGGACATTCTTAAAGCGGATGAAACGGGTTTGTTTTACAAGATGACGCCTGATAAGACATTAAAGTTTGTCGGAGAGAATTGTGCTGATGGAAAATTATCAAAAGTAAAGATTACTGTGTTGGTAACTGCAAATATGTTTGGAACAAAGAAAAGAAAATTGTTGGTGATGGGAAAGTTCGCCAATCCCAGGTGTTTTAAAAACAAACATTTACCAGTAAAGTACAAATCAAACAGTAAAGCCTGGATGACATCAAAAATTTTTAAAAACGAACTGATTGAATGGAATAAAGAATCAAAGTTCGCAAACAGAAAAATATTGCTTTTGATTGACAACTGTTCAGCGCACCCTGAAGTTCATCTACAGCAAATAAAATTGGTTTTTATGCCTCCCAACACAAGTGCAAAGCTCCAACCTATGGATCAAGGTGTGATACATTCTCCAAAATGTCATTATAGAAAGATTTTACTTATGAAAATGTTAGGGACGATCAATAAAGGTTTTTTCTGTAACTCTTTTGGACGTTATAAACTTTATCGATATGGTTTGGCAAAGAGTCAATAGAAAAACTATTGCAAACTGTTTTAAGCATGGCGGATTTTTAAGGAAGGAATGTAGATATGACTCGGATGAAGAGCTACCGTTAACTCAGTGGATTAAAAAACATCGAGAAGATCCTACTGGTTGTCTAGAATTTGTTTACGATGATGACACTGAAGAAAGTACAGTGGAAATCGAGATTAAAAAGATGTTTAATCACTTTAAGAAGAATATGTATGTGCTGATAATGAATTAATGACGACAGAAATATTAACTGATGATCAATTGTTACATCAGTGACGTCTGGAAAGATTTTAAGCGATAATGACAATGAAGATGAGCTTGCAGAAAGAGATAATATTTATGTTCCATCCATTTCAGAAATGACTAAGAAAATGACTGAAACTCGCAATTTTTTGGAATCTCGTAAAATTATATGGAGTAGTTTTTGTGACTTTGACAATTATATAAACACCATTTCTTTTTAAAGTAAAATTATACGAACGAAAATTACTGATTTTATTGTACAAACTACGAATTTTAATGTTTTCGTTTATACTCGTATATGTGCAAACATACATAATAATAACTTTAGTGTAATTTGTTTTATTTTCCTTCGAACATTTTCTTTTTATTTAATAATTATTATTATTCATTTTTCTAAGCATTTACGCCTAACCTAAATAAAAAAGTAGTGAAAAATGATATTAGATTTTGTTTACTATTTGTCACTTGGGATATAGCAAACCATTTTTAGTGATTTGGAGTTTGTTATAAACGGATTTAAGTGTATATATATATATATATATATATATATATATATATATATATATATATATATATACGAGGCTGGTTTGAAAAGTCCGTGCAAAGTCCGAGAGATGGCACCACCGGCGCGTATCGAGGTCATGTTTAGTTAGTAGCATTTCTTGAATGAACGCACACCAAGTTTCAGCCATATTGGCCAATTTCTTTGTGTTGGGCATTCGTGTGAATTAAGGAAGTGGAGTGATTTTCAAGAAATGGACGAAAAAGAATTTCGTGTGGTGATTAAACATTACTTTATGAAAGGCAAAACGCCTCAGGAGACTAAAGAGAAGCTTGATAAACATCATGGTGACTCTGCACCTTCGATTAGAACAGTTTATAAGTGGTTTCAAAATTTTCGGACTGGCCATATGGGCACAAGTGACGCTGAACGTTCTCGACGGCCT
This sequence comes from Pachyrhynchus sulphureomaculatus, assembly GCA_019049505.1. Lineage (NCBI taxonomy): Eukaryota > Metazoa > Arthropoda > Insecta > Coleoptera > Curculionidae > Pachyrhynchus > Pachyrhynchus sulphureomaculatus. Next base: position 234,504,561 of record CM032446.1, on the reverse strand, counting down.
GTGGAGGTTACGACTCCAGAAATCATTGATCAAATCCATGATATGGTGATGGATGACAGAAGAGTTAAGGTGCGTGAGATTGCTAGTGCTGTGGGCATCTCGACTGAACGGGTACATAATATTTTGCATAAACATTTGGACATGAGAAAGCTATCCGCGATTGCTCACGCTTGACCAAAAACAGAATCGTGTGAAGTGTTGCAAGGATGGTTTGCAGCGGTTCCAGAAGAATCCGGAGGACTTTAAGCGTCGTTTCGTCACTGTGGATGAAACATGGATACATTACTATACTCCTGAGACCAAACAACAATCTAAACAATGGGCTACCAAGGGGGAATCTGCACCAAAAAAGGCGAAGACCGTTCCTTCGGCCGGAAAGGTTATGGCGACTGTCTTTTGGGATTCGCAAGGGATAATCCTCATCGACCATCTGGAAAAGGGTAAAACTATTACACCGGTGAATATTATTCATCGTTATTGGACCGTTTGAAAACAGAGCTGCAAGAAAAACGCCCGCGATTGGCTCACAAGAAAGTCCTTTTCCATCACGACAACGCACCAGCACACACCTCAGCAGTTGTAGTCGCAAAATTAATGGAAATAGGATTCCAACTCGTTTCACATCCCCCCTATTCTCCAGACTTGGCTCCCTCGGACTACTATTTGTTCCCCAATTCGAAGAAATGGCTGGCGGGACAAAGATTTTATTCAAACGAGGAGGTGATTGCAGACACTAATGGATATTTTGCAGACTTGGACAAATCCTATTATTCGGAAGGGATCAACAAACTAGAACATCGTTGGACGAAGTGTATAAGCCTAAAAGGAGACTATGTCGAAAAATAAAAAAGGTTTACCCCAAACACATAAGTAGTTTTTATTTTTGCACGGACTTTTCAAACCAGCCTCGTATATATATATATATATATATATATATATATATATATATATATATATATATATATATATATATATATATATATATATGGGTAAATCAAATATAAACGGTAATTTTGCTATTCTTCTTAGAATGCAGTTCTTAGCTAGATGATGTTGTGTGGAGTAGATGTTTGATTTGTGAGGAGTGGGGCAACCGGATGGGTGCGCGCGTCAACTCGTCTTTGTCGTCAGTACAGCCATGACCGAACAAGAGGTACCTTTGTCTGTTGCGCAACGTAAAATCATTAAGTTTTTAACCAATAAAGGCGTTAAACCGTCAGAAATTTTAACCCGTTTGAAGGCACAGTTTGGGGACAGTACACTGTCTCAGAATCGTGTGTATACGTGGGCGAGAGAATTTAAGGGCGGACAAGAACGGGTTGAAAACGAAAGTCATGATCGACGCCCTAGGTCACGCCTTACAGATGACAACATCCGTGACATTAGACACCTTATCGAAGGTGATCGCCGATTAAACGTTGAAGAAATTTCCTCAGAAGTGGGTATCCGCTATGGAAGTGTTCAATCCATAATTACTGATCGATTCGGTTTCAAAAAAATTACTGCTCGATGGGTTCCAAGGTTGTTGACTGGAAACCAAAAACAGGTCAGGTCGGAGATCGCTGAAAGGCTTCTGAATCGATTTCAGCAAGAAGGGGAGGCCTTTTTAAAGCGCATAGTGACATGTGATGAGACGTGGGTACATCACTACACTCCCGAGTCCAAAATGGCAAGTAAGGAATGGCGAAGAAAGAATGAAGGTTCCCCAGTGAAGGCCAAAACTCGTCTCTATGCTGGAAAAGTCCTTCTTTGACTCTAGGGGAATTTTACTGATCGATTTCCTGCACGTTCAACGTACGGTGAATGCGGCTTACTACTGCCAGTTGTTACGGTTGGCAAAAGCCGCCTATTGAAAGAAAAGACGGGACATGCCCATCAGAGATGTCATTCTCCTCCAGGACAACGCCAGGCCTCACACTGCGGCTTTGACAAGGGATACACTGGAAGAAATGGGTTGGGAAACCCTCGAGCACCCTCCTTATAGCCCTGACTTATCCCCCTGTGACTATTTTTTGTTTGCGCCTATGAAAGAATCACTGGGAAGACAGCGATTTGGAAGCAATGAAGAAGTCGAGGAACACGTGCGCAATTGGCTTACAACCCGCCCTCAAACCTTTTATAACCAGGGAATACGGAAACTTCCAAATCGGTGGCAAAAGTGTGTAGAACACGCAGGAGACTATATTGAAAAATGTTAAATCAATGATTTGTGTATAAGGTTATTCAATAAACGTATAAAAAAAAAATTACCGTTTATATTTGATTTACCCACGTATATATATATATATATATATATATATATATATATATATATATATATATATATATATATATATATATATATGTATATATATATGTATATATATGTATATATATATATATATATATATATATATATATATATATATATATATATATATATATATATATATATATATATATATATATATATATATATATATATATATATATATATATATATATATATATATATATATATATATATATATATATATATATATATCTTCGCGCTTTAAACCCTTGGTAAGGATGTAAGCTACCCTTATTGGCAAATCATTAATAAAGTTAAAAACGGTTTTATAACGTCTTCCGTCTTCCGATGCCTAATTTCCACTCCTCCCGATTTCTCCATCCCTCCTCCTCCAGATCTCTCTTTAGTACTTCCTTGTTGATTCCTGCTCTCCAGCTTTGGCGTGGTCTTCCTCACTTTCTTTTTCCATGAGGGTTCCAATTTAAAATCTTTTTAGGTAGTCGGTCTTGTGACATTCTCTGTACATGTCCGTACCATACCAACTGTTGGGTTCTGATTTCGTCCACTATATCGTGCTTTATTTCTAAAGCTCGTCTTATCGTGTCATTTGGTATGCGGTCTTTTCTGGATTTTCTGGCTGCTCGTCTCCAGAAATCCATTTCTGTAGCTTTTAGTATTTTTTCTGTTCTTTCCTTTAATGGCCACACCTGGGAGCTGTAAGTTATTATACTTTTCACTATTGAATTGTAAATTCTCTTCTTATTTTCAATGGTTATGTTTTTGTCCCATAGTATACTATTAAGCATTGCAACCGCTTTTCTTCCTTGGATATTCCTCTTGAACATTGCTTCTTCCAGTGTTCCGTCCCTAGATATTCTCGTTCCCAAATACTTATAACTGGCACAGTGTTTGATGGTGTGTCCTGTGGCCAATTTCAAGTCCTGCTGTTGTCCTCCGACGCACATGTACTCGGTCTTTTTTAATATTGACTTCTAGGCCCCATTTTTCATATTCCTCCATAAGTTTTCCTGTCATGTATTCCATATCATCGATGTCCTGAGCGACTACTACCTGGTCATCTGCGAACGATCGTCATCCAGTGGTAATCCCATACTGCTGCATTTCCTTTTCCAGTTCTTCAGTGCACTCTCCAAATAGATTTTAAATAGCGTTGGGGATATACAGCAGCCCTGTTTGAGACCCTTTGTGACCTGGAATCCTGTTGTTATACCATATTTGGTTTTCACACTACTTCTTGCGTCTTGGTATAAGGATTTTACGGCTTTAATTATTTCGGTGCTTACATTACTCTGTTGTAATATTTCCCACAATCTCATTAGGGGCACGCTGTCGTAGGCCTTTTTTAAATCAACAAACAAGACATGGACTTCCTGATCAAATGCGGTTTTCTTTTCTAGGATTTGGGTCAGTGAGAAGAGATGGTCTATTGTCGATCTTCCTGCTCTAAAGCCTGCCTATTCTTCAGCTTCTACGTTCGCATATTCCGTTTCTATTCTATTTTTAAGTATTTTTCCGTATATTCTGCTAATAGATCCTGTAACCGTTATTCCCCTATAGTTATCGCAATTATTTTTGTCTCCTTTCTTATGAATTGTTGATATGTATGATATTTTCCATTCCTCAGGTACTTCTGATGTGTTAATGCAACTTTGGAATAAGTTCCTCAAAGCGCTAAATAGCTTTTCAGTTCCGTATGTTACTATCTCTCCTGGGATGTTTCCTGGTCCTGGAGCTCTACCATTTTTTAGCGTTTTACATACTTCTTTAACTTCTGATGTTGTTATCCTTATTGGGGATCCTCGTATAACTATATTTGGGTTTCCATGTTGGGTACTTTTGAACTCTGGTCTATCTTCTGTTAGCATATTTGTAAAATATTGGTTCCATTTTTCTGGTGTTATTGGTTCTGTGTTTTTTCTTCCTCCTATGTAAGTGTTGAGTCTTGAGCATGTCTTTTCCCATTGGTTGTTCTTTTTATCACTAATCATTTTGCATACTCTAGCTTGGGATTCTTTGTATTTTACTTTGTCGTTTGTGCTCTTTGAACTTAAGTATTTGTGATAGCTTTTCCGTTTTTCTTCAATTTCGTATTTAATTTCTTCATCCCACCAATATGGTTTTTGCTGTTTTTTCCTTTTCTCTTGGTACCCTAATGCTTCCAGTGCGGCTGCGTGTAGGCATTTCTTTATATACTTATATTCTTCTTCTATATTAACAAATCCCGTCCGTTGTATCTTTTGGTCCAGTCTACTCTTGTATAGATTTCTGATACTATCTTTGTCCATTTCTTTTTTGTTTTTTAAGTGATAATAAGGAAGGTTGAGATCCTTAGCAAGTTCCTGAAAGTTCCTGTGACTTTGACAGTTCTATAAACACCATTTCTTTTTAAAGTAAAATTATACAAACGAAAACTACTGATTTTATTGTATAAACTATGTATTTTAATGTTTTTGTTTATACTCGTATATGTACCAACATACATAATAATAACTTTAGTGTGATTTGTTTTATTTTCCTTTGAACATTTTCTTTTAATTTAATAATTATTATTATTCATTTTTCTAAGCATTTACGCCTAATCTAAATAAAAAGTAGTGAAAAATGATATTAGATTTTGTTTACTATTTGTCACTTGGGACATAGTGAACCATTTTTAGTGATTTGGAGTTTGTTATAAACGGATTTAACTGTATATATATATATATATATATATATATATATATATATATATATATATATATATATATAGAGAGAGAGAGAGAGAGAGAGAGAGAGAGATAATTCCATCTTGACTTTGATACATCCTTGGAATACTTTGAGTAGTAGTGATACAGTTTCGCGTTTTGAACCCTTGGTAAGGATGTAAGCTACCTTTATTGGCAAATCAATAATAAAGTTAAAAAAATACTCAGAGAATTTGTTCCACCTTAAGTTTGACAAATATGATATCTTTAGGGATAGTTCTGTATGTTCTTTCATAATTTTTTGGTTATTATATATAGTTTTCAAAGTTAAAGTAAACAACAAGCTCATAGATCCAACAAATAATTTCTTGAAAGATGGTAATAAATTATCATCAAGTTATTAAAACGATAAACGTCACGAATCAAAAATATAGTTCACGAGGTTTGTAATTGCTAGAATTCATAATAATAACGAAATTACTTAAAGAAAATGGCCAATTGCAAGTCGCAATTAGTGTTCTGTACGGTGATTGCTTTTAAAATAAAAAAAAATTTACGGAGGTATAAAATGATCAAAGTTATAAAATAATCAGTGATTTCACAAAAACACACTCAAAATGAATTTTCAACAAGGTTTGTTTCCGGTCTTTGTTTTTATATACCTGATAAATTTAAAAGTATTCGTACTAATTTTCATTCTAGCTACACCTTATGGAGAATATTCCAGAATTTTTTTGAAATTTTTAGATTAGTACTCTTAGAAATTGGGTAGGAGGACAGCGATTTTTAATATTTTTTTGCTTTCATTTGGCATCCCACTCGATAACCTTAAAAAAATTATTTTTTTTATATACTAGATAAATTAACAAACCTCGTGATCATTTTCATTTAATCTACACCTAATGGAAATTTTCTGATAACTACTCTTAGAGATAGGGTGGGGGAACGGTGATTTTTGGATGTTTTTTGCAAATAATATAAAGAAAAGTTTGCGCGAGTATTACATCATATATATTCTTGAACTCGTGTTTTCACGATCTTTCATTTGACATCCCACTCGATGACTTTGCAAATGTGGAACAAACTATCTTTTTCCATTTCTTTTTTTTGTTTTTTTTAAGTAATAATAAGGAAGACTGAGATCCTTAGCACGGTTCAAGAAGGTATAGTAAATTGTATAACTACTAGCTAATGGAGGTGCACAATGTATCAAGCGCAACTTCGGAGAAAGTTTCCGTTCTTTCTAAGCGACGCTAAAAACTTGCCAATACACCCTCACATAAAGTGTTATACATTCTGTGCAGAGTTTTTGGAGTCGAGAAATAGGAAAATTATGTTATTTTTTTTTAGTAGAAATAGTATGTCGAGGGTAATATTAGTTTCAATGGTAGACATATTTAAAGCTTTTCCTCTGTTTAATTTCTTGTACCAGGTGTACAAGTATGAAATACGGATTTCAGACAACAGATGGTGCACCAATGCAGTTTGTGCTATAAAGATTTGACGCCATTTTGTTGTCATCAACAAGTGTCAGACGCGCAAGAGTGATAAATTAGAAAAGTGTGTGCATAGTGTTGTGTTGTGCTTAATATGTCGAAATTTATACCGAACAAAGAGCATTCGCGGACAGCATTAATTTTTTGTTTTCATTTGAAAAAAAACTGCTGTTGAATCATACCGATTACTTCGAGAAGCTTATGGTCAACATGCTCCATCGCAAGATACGTGTGAATGATGGTTTCGGCGTTTCAAAAGTGGTGACTTCGATGTTGCAGACAAGGAACGTGGAAAACCGCCAAAAAAATCCGAAGATGCGGAATTGCAAGTATTATTGGACGAAGATGATTCGTAAAGACAAAAACAACTCGTCGAGCAATTGGGCGTTAGTCGACAAGCTGTTGAAGATGGGTACCACAAGAGTTGAACGACAGGCAAATGGAAAAGCGCAAAAACACGTGTGCCATTTTGCTCGCTCGGTACAAAAGGAAGTCGTTTTTGCATCGTATAGTTACAGGGGATAAAAAGTAGATTTATTTTGAGAATCTCAAGCGCAAAAAATCGTGGGTAGACTCAGGCGCACCATCCACATCGACCGCAAGACCGAATCGCTTTGGCAGAAAGACGATGTGTTTGATGGGACCAGAGGGACGTGGTCTATTATGAGCTATTAAAACCTGGGGAAACGGTTAATACTAAACATTACCAACAACAATTGACCGATTTGAACCGTTCGCTGCTTGAAAAAAGGCCAGAATACAGAAAGAGGCAACACAAAGTCATTTTTCTTCATGACAATGCGCCATCACATACGGCAAAATCAGTTCGCAACAAGTTGGAAGCACTCAGCTGGGAAGTTCTACCCCATGCGGCTTACTCACCAGACTTGGCTCCTTCCGATTATCACTTGTTTGCATCGATAGGTCACGCACTTGCTGAGCAGCGCTTTGGTTCGTACGAAGATGTGAAAAAATGGCTCGATGAATAGTTCGCAGCAAAAGGGGAAGATTTTTACTGGCGTGATATTCACAAATTGCCCGAGAGATGGGAAAAATGTATAACAAGCGATGGAGCATACTTTGAATAAAGCACTTTTCATCATTCTTCCGAATTTAACATGTTTGTTTAGAAAAAAAATCCGCATTTCATACTTGCACACCTGTGTATATTATTAGAGCGTTGGTTACCAGCCAGTGGGTCGCAACCCACAAGGGGGTCGCCTTGGCTTTTTTTGGGGGTCGACGGTTATCAGTTTTTAAAAAACCAAAATTAAATTTTAAAAAGGTATTAATATGTTAATAATTTATTTATGCTTGACAATACATGAGATATGCGACGTAATCAGCGGACAGCAAAGGCATGATTCACCAATTTGCCCTTGCTACCAAGACTCTTCCAAAGCCTTTGCAAGAAGTGCTCGACTCTTTGGTGACAATTATCAATTATATAAAATCTAGTGCTCTCAATACTCGTCTGTTCAAGGAACTATGCGAAAACATGAGTTCTAATTACAAAGTTCTCCTTTTCTACACTGTTGTTTGTTGGTTATCAAAAGAAAAGTTGTTGACCGAGTCTTTAAATTAAAAAACGAAATAAAACAGTTCTTAGCAATGAAAGGAAAAGATGAATTTATGACACACTTTAATGACGAGACCTGGGTCCAAAGAGTAGCTTATTTATCAGATATCTTAGATCAGCTAAAAAGCTAAATTTGATACTGCAGAATAAGGAAATGCACATTATTCACTTCAGCGATAATATCCAGGAGTTCGTATTAAAGCTGCAAAACTGGCGCCGTAAAATAAAATTTTTCCATATTTAAACACCTTTGCACCAAGACTAAAGAATTGGAGACGGGAATGTAGATAATTTATGACAAGAAATTAATAACCACCTTCAACCCCTTGAATCTGAAATACAATGTTATTTCCCGGAGATCTCTGAACAAAAAGATGCATTAGTACGAAATCCATTTCATGTTTTTTTTTATGGGTCTAGCACACGTGCTCCAGGAACGGTATGTGTGTGGAAAAAGCGATTCACGTTATTCTTGAATCGCTGTAAATTGTACTCGGTGGGAAACAGCCCTGGGCAAATTATTCCAAAGGGATGATGTTCTCCATATAAAATACTGCTTGAAAAGCGTCGTACGCGGAGTAACAAGCTGAACCTCATACGGATGTGAAGTATTAGCGCGACTTGTATTTCTAACATGCACCGCTCTGGGAGGAATTAAGCGGGCTACATCCTTCGAACACTTTCTATGAAAATACTTGTAGAACAGATTCAAGTTGCCAACCGTTCTGCGATGTTCCAGTGAATCAAGACCGCCGGTCAGTTCCGCGTCTCCAATCAGATGAACAGCTCTTCTCTGAACAGAATCCAATAAATGCAGTGTGTGTTTGGGAGCGGAGCCCCAAACATGGGAGCAATATTCCATAGTTGATCGAATTTGTGCTTTGTAAAGAATTAACAGTTATGGTGGAGTGTAAAGCTTTCTGATTCGAAATAATATTCCTAAGTTTTAACTTTTAAGAAGCTCTCCTTGGTATGTCTGCAACATGCTCATGCCAGGACATATTTGCTCCCAAATTAACGCCCAACAAACTGAGTGACGATGCTAGGGGAATGGCATGCCCCGACATGACTATGTCAGGTTCAGCAACGTTAACTTTTTTAGAAAAAACTGCCGCCTGGGTTTTTGTAGTGTCAAATTCCACTTGGCTACTCTCACCCCAAGATAGAATTTCTTCCAGGTCTTTGTTAAGTTGAACGACCTCCTGCTGTCTGCGGATATTCACCTAAGTAGCCGATCCGAGCGTTCAAAGTGAATGAAGAGATAAGCGTACTGTCATCTGCAAAGCTCTCTGAGGAAACATGAGACCCACAAACAGAACTCTTAAGTCAGACCATAAGGGCGTAGCTTAGCCAACAGTCCATCGTGCCAAACACGGTGCCAAGAACGCTCTCTGAGGAGACATGACAGCTACAAACAGAATTTTTCAGACATACCACAAGAGCGTAGCTGTATGCCAAACACGGTTGAATGCCTTGGATATGTCAAGAACAACCGCTCGAGATTCTCCAAAGTGTTCAATTGCGTTGTTCCAAACAAATATTACATAAATCAGAAGATCTCCTGTTGATCTATGTTTACAAAGGCCATATTGATGATCGCTAATAATGTTGAATCCTTCAAGATATTTTAGAAGATGCTGATTGATAACCTTTTCCATGACTTTCGATATTATTGAAAGTAGTGCGACTGGTCGATAGTTATTTGGCAAGGTCTTCTTGCCTTTTTTAGGTATCGGCTGAACTGTGGCACATTTCTAATAGGAAGGAAATATTCCCTTTCTGTAAGATAGGTTAAAAAGTCTACAGAAAACTGGTGTTAGTTCCGTCGCACAGTTTTTGAGGACTATGGCAGGTATTCCGTCACCTCCAGAAGCCTTTTTGGTGTCTAGTTTCATTAAAATACGCTTTATGATACGCTGTCTGAAGACAACATCAGGCATCCTTGACTGCAATATGGGAATAATAGGTCGTGTTTTTCCTTGAAAATCGACAGTAGAATGTGAAGCAAAGAGTTCAGCCAACAAGTTCGCTTTCTCAATAGGTGTCGTTGCAACAGAATTATCTAGCCGTGTAAGTGGTGGTATGGTGGATTTAGTGAAATTTTGACTAAGTGCCTTAGCGACTGCCCAAAAGGATCTGGAATTGTTGGGACAAGCTAATTTATTGATTCTGTGCCTCCTTGGTTTCGTCGATAATTCCTTTGCATCTGTTCCGAGCACGAACAAAGGTGTTACGATTCATGATGTGAGAATTTTCACGTCATTGTCGGTAGGCAAGATGTTTAGAAGCAACAGCTTCTTTGAATTTTCAGTCAAACCACGGCTTGCCGTTGGAGGGGCATTTCTTCGCAAAAGGGATGTAAGCTTCCATACCAGCCAAAATAACATCGGAGACCTCTCTGTCGCAGTCAGATGGATTGTCGGATCGAAAACAAATGTCTATCCAAGGGAAAGTTCGAAAATATTCCATGCGATCCCATTTAGCAGATTTATAGTGCCAAATCTTGCGCAGCTTAGGCGCTTCTCTGTCATTGATTGGTAGGACACTCGATGTCGAAAGCAGTTTATAGTCGGAAGAACCTAACGGCGGATTTACGGTGACCGTGTAAATCTCCGGATTAGTGGTTAAAAACAGATCAAGAAGACTGGCGTACTCCTCGTCTCGATTAGGGATCCGTGTTGGTTCGTCAATAAGCTGAGTTAAGCCACAACTGATATGGCTGTGGATGATTCAGCTTCATGACCTTGTTCATCGGTAGTATTTGAATATTTAAGCCAGTTGTTATTGTGGACATTAAAGTCGCCGGGGATAGCAATTTCGGCATCTTTGTATCTTTGGATGTTACCGAGATTCTCGTTGAAGTGCAGGATGAATTTTTAGAGCTGTGAAATGACTCCTCGCGCATGATTTATTTTAGAAAAAATCGTTACCTCAATTTTGGTGTGCTATGCATCATTCATAGCCTAAAGTTTCAATGCTTTCTTTTCGAATATTAGGGCCATTTGGTTCTACGTACATCTGCTGGATGTTCAAAATGACCTTGGCCTTGACAAAAACTCAACCAACAATTATAACACTTGTTAAGCAGATGCAAACTTAATCATCACATTAATCATTAATACTTAATCTATAATATATATAAAATGCAACGTCTCTCGGTCTGTCTGTCTGTCCGGTAGTGCGCTTATCACTGGAAAACCACTTATCCGATTTACGTACTTTTTTTTTTAAAACATACATATGTTCTCTGGCCAGGTTATAGGCTATATTTTATTACGATAGATAGCATAGGGAATGAGCAGTGATGATAATAGTGAATGAAGTCGGGAAAAAGTTTGCCGCTAGCGCGTTCCCTTGCACTACACAGCCTAAATCATTAAATTATGTAGCAGAGAATACCTATAATCTATAATATATATAAAATGCATTGTCTCTCTGTCTGTCTGTCTGTCCATTAGTCGTTTATCACGCGAGAACCACTTATCCGATCTACGCGTCTTTTTTTAAATTCATTCATATATTCTTTGGTTATATAGTAATAATAATAATTTATATCTACAACTAGCCGGGCCCACGGCTCCGCTCGCGTGGACTTGATTCACTACTATCGTCACTGCTTATTCGTTATGTTACCCAACGTAATAAAATATCGCCCATTATTTCTCCTTATCTCCCAATATTTCTCCTTATTTCCCATTATCTCTACATAATTTCCATTATCTAGGCTTTTCTCTGCTCATCTCCCATTATTTCTCCTTATCTCCCATTATTTCTCCTTATCTCTCATTATCTCACCTTATTTTCCCATTATCTAGGCTTATCTCGACTTATCTCCCATTATTTCTCCTTATCTCCCATTATCTCTCCTTATCTCCCATTATCTCACCATAATCCCATTATCTAGACTTATCTCTGCTTATCTCCCATTATCTCTCCTTATCTCCCATTATTTATACTTATCTCCCATTATCTCACCTTAGCTCCCATTATCGAGGCTTATCTCGACTTATCTCCCATTATTTCTCCTTATCTCCCATTATCTCACCTTATCTCCCATTATCTAGGCTTATATCGAATTATATAGAACATATGTATAAATTTATAAAAACACGTAAATCGTGGTTCTCGAGTGATAAGCGCACTAACGGACAGACAGACAGAGAGACGTTGCATTTTATATATATTGTATTCTTTGCTACATGAAATTGTTCCATATTTAATGCTTTAGGGAGTGTATTGCAAGAGAACGCGCTAGCGGCAAACTTTTCTCCGACTTGATTCACTATTATCGTCACTGTTTATTCCTTATGTCACCTAATAAAATATATCCTATAACCTGGCCAGAGAATATATGTATGTTTAAAAAAAAAGCACGTAAATCGGATAAGTGGTTCTCCAGTGATAAGCACACTAACGGACGGACAGACAGACAGACAGACAAACGGACAGAGAGACATTGCATTTTATATATATTATAGATATTCTCTGCTACATAATATTGTTCCATATTTAATGGTTTCGACTGTGTATTGCAAGAGAACGCGCTAGCGGCAAACTTTGTCCGACTTCATTTACTATTATTGTCACTACTCATTCTTTATGCTACCTATCGTAATAAAATATAGCCTGTAACCTGGCCGGAGAACATATGTATGTTTTAAAAAAAAAAGTACGAAAATTGGATAAGTGGTTCTCCAGTGATAAGCGCACTAACGGACAGACAGGCAGACAGAGAGACATTGCATTTTATATATATTATAGATTATACATTACAGATATTCTTTGCTACATAATATTGTTCCATATTTAATGGTTTAGGCTGTGTATTGCAAAGGCACGCGCTAGCGGCAAACTTATTTCCGACTTCATTCACTATTTTACGTCACTGCTCATTCCTTATGCTACCTATCGTAATAAAATATAGCCTATAACCTAGCCAGAGAACATATGTATGTTTAAAAAAAAAAGTACGTAAATCGGATAAGTGGTTCTTCAGTGATAGGCGTACTAACGGACAGACAGACAGACAGAGAGACGTTGCATTTTATATATATTATAGATATATGTAAAATGCAACGTCTCTCTGTCTGTTTGTCTGTCCGTTAGTGCGCTTATCCCTCGAGAACCACTTATCCAATTTACGTGATTTTTTAAATTCATACATATGTTTTCTGACCAGGTTATAGATATATATTTTATTATATCTATAATATATATAAAATGCAACGTCCCTCTGTCTGTCTGTCTGTCGGTCTGTCCGTCCCTTAGTGCACTTATCACGGGAGAACCACTTATTCGATTTACGTGCTTTTTTTTTAAACATACATATGTCCTCGGGCCATAGACTACATTTTATTACTTTAGATAACATAAGGAATAAGCAGTGATAATAATAGTGAATTAAGTAGGAAAAAAGTTTGCCGCTAGCGCGTTCTCTTGCAATACACCGCCTAAAGCATTAAATATGGAACAATATCATGTAGTAAAGAATATCTGTATAATATATATAAAATGCAACGTCTCTCTGACTGTCTGTCTGTCCGTTAGTGCGCTTATCACTCGAGAACCACTTATCCGATTTACGTGTTTTTTTCTTAATTAATACATATGTTCTCTGGCCAGGTTCTATAATAATAATAATAATAATCTATAAGAAAGATGAAAACGTGGTCAGAGAAAATACTCCACGGAAAACACAGATACCACATAGAACAAGACCACATAAATAAAAAACAATCATACACCTGGTTACAGGATGGGCAGCTATTGCCTGAAACAGAAGGCTTCTTACTTGTCATCCAGGATAAAGTCATATTAACCAGAAACTACCAAAAGCATATCATCAAAGATCCGACTATTGCAGAGGACAGATGTAGGAAATGCCACCAGCAGAAAGAGACGATCGAACACATAACGAGCGGATGTAAAATATTGGCCGGAACAGAGTACACAGCCAGGCATGATTCAGCTGCCAAAGTGGTTCACCAAGCACTAGCCACAACATACAAACTCATAGAAAACACAGATCCATACTACAAATACACACCAACATCCATACTTGAAAATAAAGATTACAAGCTCTACTGGGACATCAGTATCCATACAGATAAAACAGTCTCCGCCAATAGACCCGATATTACTTTTCAGTGCAAAAAAGGAAAAGTCACCTCCCTAATTGACATAGCTGTCCCCAACGACACAAACATCCAAACGAAATACACAGAAAAAATTTCCAAATACACAGACCTTGCAACGGAAATAAAAAGGCTATGGAAACAAGAAAAAGTCATCATGGTCCCCCTCATTATATCAGCCACACGCCTTACACCAATAACATTCACACCACATTTAGTACAATTAGGACTCAACACAAACATACACAGAAACATTCAGAAGTCAGTGATTTTGAAAACATGTAACATTGTCAGGTCATTCCTTAATACATAATGGTAATAGCGTTTGTGCTGACTTGGTTTTGGCCCGTCAGCCAAACATGGAACCACATTGAACAAATATGAGAAAGAAGAACTCTTTGTAATAATAATCTATATAATCTATATAAAACGGAACGTCCCTCTGTCTGTCTATCTGTTTGTCCGTTAATGTGCCTTCGAGAACCACTCATCCGATTATTTTTTTTAAATTCTTAATTCAATATATATCAAAAAAATCTATAGTATATATTAAATGTAACGTGTCTCTGTCTGTCTGTCCATCTATTACTGCGCTTAGCACTCAAGAACCACTTATCCGATTTTTTTTTTATAAAATACAAAGGGAATAAACAGATACAAAATGCTAATATGTAGGAAAAAAGATGAAAGTTTAGCAGTAAGCTTGGCAGAAAGACTGAATAGATGGAGGAAATACTTTAAAGAAATACTAAATGGAGATGAAAATGAGTTGAATGAGAAATAGGAAGCAAAATTAACTGAAGGGCAGGAGGAGACAAACAAACTCTGCAAAGAAGAAATAAGAGAAATACTCAGAACCCAAAAAAAATAAGGCCCTGGGTGGAAATTGTATAACAGCAGAACTGATCAAAGCTGGAGGAGTAGATCTATAAAATGAAATATGCCGGTTGGTGCAAGAAATATGGGAAACAGAAAAGATGCCAGTGAGCTGGAGAGAGTCGCTCATTTGTCCAATATACAAAAAAGGAGAAAAAAACTATATGTGCTAATTATAGACCAATAGCCTTACTGGATGACAGACTAGCAGAGAAAGCCGAGTTTATTCTGGGAGAGTACCAGTGTGGATTCAGGAAAAATAGATCAGTCACAGACCAGATATTTTCGATCAAGCAAATCCAAGATAATAGCTTAGAACAAAATTTGGCACTACACTTGGTCTTTGTGGATTTCAGAAAAGCATATCACTCTGTAAGTAGAGAAGGACTCTACAAGATAATGGAAGAACTAAAAATTCCAAGTAAATTGATTCGCATGGTGAGAATGGCCCTGAATGACACAGAAAATAGAGTGTTGGTTGAGGGCAAAGTATCAGACAAGTTTAAGATGAAGAGAGGATTAAGACAGGGGGAACCAGTGTCGACATGTCTATTGAATCTGGTACTAGAGAAGATAATCCGGGAGTCAGAAATAAAAACAAATGGAACGATATACCAGCAAGCCTTGCAATGCTTGGCCTATGCAGATGATGTAGCATTGATTGCAAGAGCAAAAGAGAACCTCAAAAAAGCCATAAGTAGGATAGAAGAAAGGGGAAGGATGAGAGGACTAAAGATAAATTAGGAAAAAATAAAATACATGGAAATTACAAAGAAGAAGGATAACAAAAACAACAAGTTTAGATATAATGAAAAAATATATGTTTGAAAAAGTACACAAATTTAATTATCTGGGAGTAACAATAACAGAGAATGGACAAGAAAGGACGGAGATACAAGAAAGAATAGCGAAAGGACAGAGATGTTTGAAAAAGTAGACAAATTTAATTATCTGGGAGTAACAATAACAGAGAATGGACAAGAAAGGACGGAGATACAAGGAAGAATAGTGAAAGGACAGAGATGTTTGGGGGCAATGAATTCAATATTGAAATCAAAGAATGTATCAAGAAAAGCAAAAGAAAGAATATATACGACAACTGTCAGACCCACGGTGACATATGGATGCGAAACGTGGAAACTGAATGCAAGAGAAAAGGAGACGTTGGAGGTGTGGGAAAGGAAAGCTTTGAGAAGAATCTACGGAGGAAGGAAAGAAGAGGGACTGTGGAGAAGAAGACCAAACTACGAATTAAAATGCCTATATACGAAACCCCTTATAAGCCAAATCATAAGAAGCCAGCGATAAGATGGTTGGGACACATGGCGTGGGAAGAGGCAAGGGTAGACCTCGATCTACATGGATTCAGGCAGTAAACCAAGATCCGGAGTTGATGGGAATCCAGCACTGGGAAAAGCTAACAGGAGACAAAAAGAAGTGGAGGCAAGTATGCAACCAACCCATGGGCCTCTAAGGCCCCTTGAACTATATAATAATATAAACATAACGAATAAGCAGTGACGATAAAGGTGAATCAAGTCCACGCGAGCGGAGCCGCGGGCACAGCTAGTAATTAATACTTTATAAAAAATATCACTGTCAAATACTAAAATATATTTTTTCAAACCATTTTTTTTTGTTTCATTGATCCAATGTGGCGGACGGGAAGGGGGATTGCGAACATTTTTAAAAAAATCTAAAAAGGGTCGCGATTAAAAAATGTTAGGAACAACGATATTAGAGAAATGCGCTCTTACAAAGGTACTGTCACTTATCACTTAAATGCTTTTCATTTTATTTCCGCAAGTTTCCTATTTTACAAAGTGACTTATCAAATAATGAATTGTTGTATACTGTTTTAGATTATTTATTTCCGACATTAAATGAACTGATAGATTGTTTTAAATATAAATGGGTCAGGTACTGCCAAAATTTTATACTAATTACATGGCTATTTGGATTAATATTACAAACTATTTATATGTTGCACGAATTTAATCTTCGTTTTTTACTTCAATATGGACCATTATTGCTTACGAGTTTTGTGGTAAGATAAAATTTTGAATTTTGTCTAAAGCGGTTCTTAAAAATACATTGCCTAATTATTTTACCATTTAAGTTACGAGAGTTTTTTAAGGACTGTACCAAAAATATAATTCCTGCACGAAGCATGTCTAGAGATCATCACAATCTTTGTTCTTATTTAATTAAAAACATTGATTCTTTAAAATTCTGACGAATGTCATCGATTGTCGAAATATTGCATACATAGCGTTTGCCGAATCAGTCGTTTGCCTAGGTTGTAACACCACATCAGCATCCTTGGCGTTAATCCTGATTTTCCACCGTTTGCGCAGCTTCACTACGTTTCTTCCCTCAGTAGTATGCTGGTAATAGTACCATCGTACTGTCTTTTTGAGTGTCGTCCTGGAAATTTCGATATGTTTAATTTATTTTCTTTGGCCATTTTGGACAAACGGTCACTTGGCATGATCTCTTCAGTCCCTTCTCCTATTTCTACATCTTACTACGTCTTGCATTTCACAGATATCTATCAATTCCTCATTCTTTTTCATTTTTTACTGGTGAGGATTATTGAATTTCATGACTAGTTCTGTGTGTTAAATGCGGGGTTAAATCTTTACTTAAACACTTAGAGAGATTGTATTTTCTATACGGAGATTTTGTTTGTTTGTTTGTTTCTGTTGGGCAGGGCGCATCGACAGCTAAGATCATTTAGCGCCCACTAGAGTTAGTTTGGTATAAATAGATTAGACTATGAAGTTGAATTCTTTTAAGTAATTGGTTATCTTTTCTTTAAGTGGGACAAAAGATTTTATGAGGATGGTGATGTTGGATGGGATGCCGTGGATGTCTCTCAAGTTTTGATGTTGAATGGATTCTGAGATCTGCATGTTAATTTTTTTTGCCGATTGTTCAAATATGCATGAAAGCCTTTGCAGATTATCCTTCTCCTCACAGATTAAGACCGACTCGTCAGCATAACAAATAATATGTATTTCCTATCGCCCATCTTATATCCTTTCCCACTTTGTTTCATTTCTTTGATTACACAGTCCCTTATGGTGTCAAATCGAGCAGGGCTTAAACTGTTTCCCTGTCTACTTCCAGTGACTATGTAGGGATATCATCATTGCTAATATGACGGTCTTGCTCAGGTTTTTCTAAGATTTCATCGACTTTCTTGGATTGACCGACTAAAGCAAGGTGTATCTTTGACATCGAAATTTCCAGAACGAAACCAAGCGAATCAGCTCTTGACTATTGTTGTTTGTTGATTTTTCACGAGCTTGTTCGATAACTTACGGTATTTTCTCAGTCCTTAATTTACCGCCTCCCCGGTGTTTTTTTTTAGTGTTGTGTACGAAACACTTATGGGATCACTTCGATGTCCGTCTGCCTGTCACACCCGATTTTTTTTTAAACTATTTGAGTTGATATTTGGCGTAAATATAGGAATTGTTGGCCTGAGCAGGGCCGTGTAGTTTTGAAAGTTAAATGTTAACTTAAAGGGTTAGTTTTAGGGAGTGAAATCGGAAATGAAAAAAAATTACCAAGTCATCGAGTTGGGTGTGAAATGAAAGCTTATAAAACCACGAGTTCAAAAATATATAACGTAATACTTGTGCACACTTGTATTATTTTACAAAAATGGCCAAAATCCCTCTATCCACCCACCCTATCTCGAAAAGTACAGGTCATAAAATTTTGCAAAACTTCTGGAATAGTCTCCATAAAGTGTAGGTTGAGCAAAAATTATTACGAGTGCATTACTATTGATAATTTATCTAAAAAAAACTAATTACCCGCCAAAACAGTAAAAGTAAGAAGTAAATATTATATATAACATGGCTGAACGAGAACATAGATCAGACAAAGGAGATTAAAACCAGAATAGAGATATCAAGATGAAGCTTTAATAGAATGAGAAAACTCTTTTGCAATCGAGATCTAAGCCTGGTACTGAGGTTACGAATGTTGCGTTGTTATGTCTTCTCAACGCTTCTTTATGGAGTGGAAGCGTGGACTTCGAGGCAGAACGATACTAAAAGTATTAAAGCTTTTGAGATATGGTGTTATCGGCGCATTCTGAAAGTGTCATGGATTGATAGGGTGACCAATAACGAGATTTACCAAAGACTAAACAAAACCACAGAACTAATGAACACTCTTAAAATAACCGGTAAAGGCAAGTTGAACTTGCGCAATTAGTGTTCCGTACGTTGATTGCTTTTAAAATAAAAAAATTTGTGACGGAAGCATCAGTGACTTCACAAAACACACCTCAAATGAGTTTTCAACAAAGTTTGTTTCCAATCTTTACTGAAAATTGATGACCTTGAAATTTTTGTTTTTTTTTTTTATATACCAGATAAATTATTAAAGGTAATGCACTCGTGATAATTTTCGTTCAATCTACACTCCTTGGAGAATATTCCAGAATTTTTTTAAAATTTTTTGATAAGTACTTTTCAAGATAAGGCGGGTGGACAGCGATTTTTCGCGGTTTTTTAAAAATAATACAACGGAAACTGCGCGCAAGTATTACATTATATATATATTTTTTACTCGTGTTTTCACAAGCTTTCATTTGACACCACACTCGATTACCTAGTAAAAAAATTTTTTTTCCACTTCCGATTTCACCCCCCAAAACTAACCCTTTAAGTCAAAATTTAACTTTCAAAGCTACATGGCTCTGATGAGACCAGCAATTCCTATATTATTACCAAATTTCAACTTTCTATGACAAATAGTTTCGGAGAAAATCGGGTATGACAGACGGACAGACACCGAAATCATCTTATAAGTGTTCCGAACGGAACACTAAAAAGGAAGCTGGAATATTTGGGACATGTGTTGAGGGGGAGAAAGGTATTCACTGTTGCGGAATATAATGCAGGGTAAAATTAAAGGGAAGAGAAATGTTGGACTAAGAATATCGTGGTTGCGTAACTTGTGCGACTGGTTTGGCTGCAGCTCAATTGAACTCTTTAGAAGAGCAACACATAAAGTGAGAGTAGCTGTGATGATTTCTAATCTCCGATAGGAGTGGCACTCGAAGAAGAAGAAGTAAATATTTGTTTTAAATTCTTACCACTAGATTATAGATTGAGTTAGATTGATTTATTGGCTACTAGGTAGCTAAGGTGCTATAACTATTAGGCATTACTGACTAAGAAAAAACGTAAAAATACATATTGGATCTTAAGAACATTCCCAAGAAAATAAATTTTCTTACGATTATCTAGAAAATTTGAATATACATATTTATTAGTGTCCTTTATACGTAAAAAATATTTCAATACTCCTTGCGTAACTAAATTTGTAAATACTGGGTGTTAAAATTTACATTTTTAACATATGAACCCTACACCGGCCTATGTTGAAACGGATGTTTTATTATATAACAACGGTAATTTTCTTACAATTGTTTTGACAAACTTAGAATCATTGATTAATAATATAACAAAAGTTTTTCTGTAAACAAAATTATAGCAAGGGGTATTCGTTTCTTATAAAAAAATGTTGAAAGTGAGCTACTTTTGATCGTTTTCAGTTTTTTTCGCATAATTTGAGAAATAAAAGTTAATGACTTGGCAACGCCGCACTACGCGAGAAGTTTAAAATACCGTCAACGTCACACAATTTTTCCATATCTAAAAGATTTCTGCAGCCGGTACATTTCAGATTTCTAGCTAACTCTCTCAATGAAACTATACTATTCTCAAAAGGAATTTTAAATTGAACTATTTCATTAATTGTTATTTGAATGTCCTGTTTTTTACATCAGACTTACTTGCTAATGCTATATTTATTTTTTCAGCAGTTTTTTTAACAAATCTTCCATTCTTTAATCACGTAGTCATTTATGCACTATTAAAAATCTCCAATATTAACGTAATCTCGAAAAATACTACAAAACATTAAAAAACACAACATAAACAACTCGCGTCTCCCTCAGAGTAAGAAGGTAACGTTGCCAAATCCGAAAAATGACGCAGTGGGATTATTTTATTATTTATGCGCATTGCGCCTCAACTATTTTTTATTGTACGCAAGGTAGTTTACATAGGAGGTATCTTTCTGTAAGTTGAGTACGACTGCTCCTTGGGAGGGTTCTTAAGGTATTTCTTACGAGTAACTGTTAAAAGTAGTTTTGAGAAATAACAGATTTTAGCTTTATGCGTTCACTGCTTCAATATAAAGATGGTTTACTACGCCGTTTTGCCATAATTAATTATAAAAGTTTTAGATGTTAACACGTATAAGATAGGAATCTACTTTCTCATCGATCAAAAACATGCGTTTTTTACAGTTTTTGTTGTCGTATGTGCAATAAAAAGTAAAAAGTCACAAAAAATTACTTTGCTATTGTTTGTTAAAATATGAAGACAGTTTACCACCTAGTTGTTGCAAAAATATTAGATAAATATTACTTTTTATCGAATTTTATGAGGTGAATTTTCGCTGTGGCAACGTAGCTTGAATAAGACTGCTCGCGCGTTCTTACAAATTTTGAATCATATATAGTCCGCGAGCTCATAACCAAGATTTTGCACTTATCGAAGAGCAGCAGATAAATATATTACTTATTAAATGTGACAAACTGAACCAAAAAATACAACTTATAGATCCAAATTCCGGTTCCTGCCGTGGTTATGGAGGGAGAAAACTGCAAAGAATTGAGGGTAGGTGAACCCATCGCAGAGTGGCAGTTTTATATGTTGTGAGGATATTATAGCCTTAATATCTGCCAGGGAGACCGGTTCCTGCGGGACTAAACCCTGGGCTCAAAAAATGAAATCATCGCTGAGTGGCATATTCAAGAGTTTGGGACCCAAAAAGAAGTGAAAAAATATTATTTGAATTTCTATGAATTTTTGAACCTGTAGAGTTTTTGGACCCACCTGAACTCATTCGAGAGCGGCAACTAAATGAACCAGTGTTCCAATACTATAATACTGGGTGAAATCCCGAATATGTGTCATGAAGTTCATTTCCTGCTTTTATCAGCGGAATTTTTATAGCAAATTGATTTTTCTTATTCGCATTATTACCTAGCTGTGATGCCTGAGTTAATATGTTTTTTGACACGTTAAAGTCGAATTTCTAATCCATTTTTGCTAAAAATTTATTAATTTTTGTTACAAATAAATAATTTTTTTCTATAATAACTTAATTTAATATTATTTAACTCGCTAAATTTAAATTCTCTGTTCATTTTTTTAAAAACTCAATTATTTTATTATTACTGACAATTTATTAGAATTATGTTAATTTTTCTATGGGAATTTAGCACAAATATTTTTATTTAATTGCATATACCAGGCGTACAAGTATGAAATACGGATTTTTTTTTCTAAAAAAACACGTTAAATTCGGAAGAATGATAAAAAGTGCTTTATTCAAAGTATGCTCCATCGCTTGTTATACATTTTTCCCATCTTTCGAGCAATTTGTGAATATCAGGCCAGTAAAAATCTTCCCCTTTTGCTGCGAACCATTCATCGAGCCATTTTTTCATATCTTCGTACGAACCAAAGCGCTGCTCAGAAAGTGCGTGACCCATAGATGCAAACAAGTGGTAATCGGAAGGAGCCAAGTCTGGTGAGTAAGCCGCATGGGGTAGAACTTCCCAGCTGAGTGCTTCCAACGTGTCGCGAACTGGTTTTGCCGTATGTGATGGAGCATTGTCATGAAGAAAAATGACTTTGTATTGCCTCTTTCGGTATTCTGGCCTTTTTTCAAGCAGCGAACGATTCAAATCGGTCAATTGTTGTGGTAACGTTTAGTATTAACCGTTTCCTTAGGTTTTAACAGCTCATAATAGACCACGCCCCTTTGGTCCCATCAAACACAGAGATGCCAAAGCGATTCGGTCTTGCGGTGGATGTGGATGGTGCGCCTGGCTCTACCCGTGATTTCTTGCGCTTGGGATTCTCAAAATAAATCCACTTTTCATCCCCTGTTACTATACGATGCAACTACGACTTCCTTTTGTACTGAGCGAGCAAAATGTCACACATGTTTTTGCGCTTTTCCATTTGCTTGTCGTTCAATTCGTGTGATACTCATCTACCAGTCTTCTGAATCTTTCCCATCTCTCGTAGCCGATTGGAAACAGTTGTTGACTAACGCCCAATTGCTCGGCGAGATGCTTTTGTGTTTGCGAATCATCTTCGTCCAACAATGCTTGCAATTCCACATCGTTCATACGTATCTTGCGATGGAACATGTTCACCTTAAGCTTCTCGAAGTAATCGGTATGATTCAACAGTAGTTTTCTTCAAATGAAAACAAAAAATTAATGCTGTCCGCGAATGCTCTTTGTTCGGTATAAATTTCGACATATTGAACACAACAACAACACAACACTATGCACACACTTTTCCAATTTATCACTCGTGCGCGTCTGACACTTGTTGATGACACAACAAAATTGCGCAGTGTCAAATCTTTATAGCACAAACTATATTGGTGCACCATCTGTTGTCTGAAATCCGCATTTCATGCTTGTATACCTGGTAAATAAACTGATTATCTCTTAATTTTAACAAATTGGAAAAACAGAGCTCGTAAAAAGTTTATATTTTGCTATTATGGGGATAAATTCTATGAAATTCTGTTTGTAACAAACTGTTTATAATAAAAAGGTTAAGTTTTTGCAAAAATAGACTTGGGTGGGCGCTTATTAAATTTAGATTTGTACTAGTATAAAAATAAATTATATTAAATCCCTTTTTTTAGATAATTACTCAAAAAAATTGTTAATAACAATTAGTAAGTCATTTTTTCAAATAACTAAGTGAAAATCGGATTTTGCCACCCAAAAAAACATAATGTATAATAAAGTGGAGCCGCAACGCTCAAAGTTTAAAAAGAACACAGTGAAACCCGGGGTGGCCGATGGAGGAGTATTAAGTCATTATTGTATTGGCATTAACTGAATGCGGCAAAAATTATTGTACGAATTATATCCTGATAATATGTTTAATACACATAAAAAGTGTCAATTAAGATTTCCTTTATCTGTGCGCACCATTCTGCAATTCAGCATTTAAAGTTTATAAATATTAGTACCAAACAAAGGCAGAGTGAGTGTGTCTGATGTATCAAGTGTCTTAAAAAGTTTTCCGTGAGAACCGAAAAAAATAAAAGTTTTTAGAATTCAATCAAAGTTGTTTTTTTAAAAACGTTATAGTCGCTCCCACGATTATAACTTACGTTTTAAATGTTTAGAATTTTAATTCTTGAGGTTTTTTGGATCACTTTTATTGTCTATCATGTTAAAAATCAAAAATTTCAAAAGTACTGTAAAATATAGCTACCAACTTTTTTTTTTTAATTTTCGTAATTACATATTAAAAGAGGTTTTGGGGCTCTTGAATATAAATTTTAAATAATAAATACAAACAAAATTTAAAGGTTAAAAAAATATAGAGCGAAATTGCACTGCAAATTAAATAAATATATTAATCTGCTTGTAACTGTTTCAATGGTGTTTTGAGCGTCTCTCTAGACCAGCGATTCGCAAAGTGGTTCAGGTGGACCCCCAGGGGTCCACGGGAGACTCGACGGGGTCTACGTTGGCGTGAAAAAAAAATTGGGGGGTTCACAAGTTGTAAGTGGGGGTCAACGAAAATTTATCTGGTTTCGATAGTAAAGAACAAAAATGTTGGCTTGGCTTTACCTATCAATGTAGGCAGATAATACACTACTCAAAAAAATTAAGGGAGCAAAAAAAAAATTCCAAATTTTTCGGTGATTTTTGACAGGCTGTATTTCGGTAAAAAATGGTCGTATTGAGACTTTAAAAAAAAGCATTTTGAAGCTTTAAGATTCTAATTTTCAGATTTTTTGGCTAAAATTTTTTAGGAGCTACGGTTCTAATCCTAACAGATAGCGCAAAAAAATAATATTGCAAATATTTTGCTTTTTTTTGGTCCACGGGCTTGAAAAAAATTTCTTCAGTTAGGCCGGCATATGGATCAGATAGCCTGTTTATTTAGCATTAGTTTCCTTGTTTTAAAACCTCCCTTAATTTTTTTGAGTAGTGTATTTTAAGAACGTCAGCGACTGTTACTTGTAAAAATTGCATATTCGATATTCAGTACAACGCGCGTCGAGACTTGCAAAGCGCCGCCCGCCAGCCCCCAACGCAACCCGTTCAGACGTGCAAAGGGACGAAATACGACTTGTGCTGTGCTTGCAATCTTGCATGAACCTGTTTAATTCTTCACCAATATAAATACGAATGCCAAGGACAAACGTTACTCATTTGTTTCCGGAATTTTGAAAAGAAAAGTGTGAGTGAATCGATGTCAGTGTTTGCCAGTGCCGGAAAAAGTAAGTACCTGCCTATTTGTTATTCATACTTTTATTTTATATTGTAGTAATATTATATTTGTTATGTTTGCGTGTAGTAGGTACGTAATAAAAATTAAGTACTGAACAGGACCATTATTCGATACTTCTATAAAATAACAGAAAGCCGAGAAAGACTGAACTTTTAGTACTTTTTATTATAAAGTTATTTATTTACCCGACTGTGGTAATTCACTAAAGGAGAGATATATGATTGACCTGCATGTTTGTACATATTTCAGTGCCCTCGTAGTTGCTAATGCTAAATGGCTAAAAATATTTTCATAAATTGTACGTGTCTTTATGTACCACTCGTAACGTACATCAAAGTAATAAATAAATCATTAAAATCGCGAAGTTTTGATGTCAAAATATTCTTTAAAAGTATTTTCTCTCGAATTTACAGAAATGTATCAAAATATAATTAATCAAAAAAATATTTTATATTACATTAAAATAGGTTCAGCCGTTTTGTGAAAACCTCTATATGGGTCTTAGCAGTGTATTGCTTTTAATAATTAAAATCAGTTTTGCCGCCGGCATTTTGGTTTTTTTCATTGCAATAATTAATGAATCCTATTTTATTCTATTAAAATAGCCATATCCTGTTAAAGTCGCCTTATGATTACTAAAACAAACATTTTTTTTAGGTAGGTAACTGATACGATACACCGTACAGTGTTGATTATTTGAAATTTGGTTTTCTTCCATCAAAGGTAGACAAACGATTGCCCATATGCCTTTTATGCAACAAAGTTTTGAGCAATGACTCTATGAAACCATCGAAGCTAGAAAATCATCTAAGAAGGTGCCATCCTGATAAAATAGATAAAGATTTAAAATATTTTCAAACATTGAAGGAAAAATATGAAAAGAGACCCACCGTGCACAGTATGTTCGCTTCAACGTCTCAAAGTAACGATGATGGCTTGCGGGCATCTTACAATATCTCATTGCTTATAGCGAAATCTGGAAAACCGTATACCATCGGAAAACAGTTAATTTTACCCGCTGTTGAAGAGGTTTTAAAAACTGTTCTGCACAAACCTCCATTTGACGTACTCAAAAGAATTCCTTTGAATAACAACACTGTACAAAGACGTATTGATGAAATGAGCTCTGATATTGAAAGCTTCTTGTGTAATTAACTGCAAAAAACTCATTTTTCTATTCAACTGGACGAGTCAACTTTACCTGGTAATGAAGCATTATTATTGGCATATGTTCGATTTGTTATGGACGAAGAAATCCATGAAGAGCTGCTATTCGCGAAAACTTTGGAGACGGACACTAAAGGCGAATCAATATTTAATGTCCTGAGTGGTTTTTTTTAAGGAAAAATCGATTCCATTTACAAACATTATTTCGATGGCAGCAGATGGAGCTCCTGCCATCTTCGGGCGATATCGTGGGTTTATAAGCCATCTTAAAAGAATTATACCAGGAGTAACTGCAATTCACTGTGTCATCCACCGACAACACCTGGTAGCGAAAAATTTGAGTTGCACCAATCGCTTCAATTTGTGATTAAAGCAGTTAACAAAATAAGAAGCAATGCGTTGAATACCCGTTTATTTGCACAATTGTGCGACGAAAATGATGAAGACTTCCAAAGATTGCTCTTACATACTGAAGTACGCTGGTTGTCGAAAGGTGCATGTTTGACAAGATTTTACTCACTTTTTGAATCAGTTTTAGAGTTTCTGGAAAGTAAAGATACAGATTTAAAAGAAAACCTGATCAAATTGAAAGCAGACTTCGCGTATTTGACAGATTTGCTCAAAAACTTTAACGACATTAACTTGCAGTTACAAGGGGATAGCCTAAATTTAATAAAAACAAAGGGTGTAATTTTGGCTTTTCTTGGAAAACTGAAATTTATGAAGCAAAATATTAGTCGGCGCGAATTCTCCCAGTTTCCAAACTTGTCACAGGCAGAATGTCTTGATGAGAATATTCCGACATACGTTCAACATTTAAATGACCTGCATGATGACTTCAAAAATAGATTTGAAGATATTCTGATGATGGAAATACCACCATGGATCATAAATCCATTTGATGAAATGGAAGTGGCGAATCTGGTATTACAAGAGGAGCTACTCGAGCTTAGCCCCAATGAGGAGCTGAAGGTGAAATTTAAAAAAGGCTATCAAACATTTTGGCTGCAGGCAGAAATAACCGAAAAATATCCTGGGCTGTGGGAAATTGCAAGAAAACTTTTGATAGCGTTTCCCTCGTCATACCTTGTCGAAAAAAGTTTTAGTGTCGTTACAAACCTATTAACAAAAAAAGGAGCAGATTCAACATCACAGAACGGAGAGATTTACGGTTATTCCTTACAAAACTGAAGCCAAATATTGATAATTTGCTGTCAATCCATCAAGTACATCCCTCCCATTAAAATTATGATTATTTTTTTTTAATTGTTGATTTGCATTGTTGAAGTTACGGTACGTTAATAATGTTTAATTTTAATTCTATTAAGTCTGTAGTCATATTATTTTAATAAATAGAACACAAGAAAATATATTATTTTTCTTTTTATTTTTACCACTCCGAATTTAGGGTTGGAACTCAGCCATGACGCAAATTTCCATCGTTAGATCTAATCTTCACATTTTTTGACGAGTTTTGGGAATATGGTATATGGTTATTGTAGCAAAAATTTTATTTATTTTAATATGGGTTCAGGTGGGTCCATTTTTCTGCAACTTTGGACCGTTATAACTTTGGATTGACCTAATATCCATGGAAGGTATTCATTTTTCAGTCATATTTTATAGAAATGAAGCTGTACCCAAAATATCTGCCACTCAGCGATGGGTTCGTCCACCAACTTTTTCTTGCAGCTTTAAAGCGCATTTCCAGGAACCGGAAACAGACTTGAGGCTTCAAACTACCTGGAGGGACTAAAGGGGGCATAATTAACAAAGTGATACTATTATCTGGCACTCTTCAATGAGGTTGCATTTTGGTCGTGAGCTCCCGGACTGATGTGTGCATCGTACTGATCGGACTTTCTTTTAAAAGATACTAGAATAAATGCGTGCCTCACACAGGCATTTATTTAGTTATAAATACTTAATAATTGATATATTTTTAATAAATAATTCAAAGTATCGTTTTAATTAAACATAATTTTTATTGTATATCATTAAAAAGTATCGAAGTTATTATAAATAACACGTGATTGCGTGTGGCGAGAAGCTACGTTGCCACATTCATTACACAGGGCAACAAAAAAATATTTTTGTTTTGGTGCCTGGGATTTTAGAGCTGATTTTAACTATATTTGGGACGCTAAATCTATACATGCAATCCGTTTTTCTCTATCAGCTCTACTTTTTTAGATACATCAACTTATCTACCAATATGGTTTTTATTCAGTATATTCATTTATGAGAGTTCTAAAATTATTATATATTCATTAATGTAGGTACAATGGTTTTATTGTCAGTCTGTAATTGAGTAAATTCCAGGTAAATCTATAAATAGTGGAACCATTGCCTATCAGGTACCTGAACTGACCTTTTTAATCACCTAACTCGGGTAAGTCTCGTCAGTTTGTGCGTTCTTACTAATGAGAGTAGATCGAATTCGGCGTGTTATTTTATGTTAAGAAAAGAGTGTTTTTGTGTTATTGAACAGAATTAAAATGAGTTCAGGTTCCAGTTCAAGAAGAAGTTGTGTAAATCAACCTGATGTGTTTTGCTATATATGCGGAGAATACATGTTTCAACAAAACAGACAAACTATTACTGACTTTATAAAGCGAGCGTATCTTGGATACTTTGGATTTAAGCTTGGTGATCAGGACAAAACGTGGGCCCCGCATCTCGTATGTAAAACTTGTACAGAGCATTTACGGCAGTGGACTACCGGGAAAAGAAAATGTCTAAAATTCGGCGTACCAATGGTTTGGAGAGAACCAAAAAAAACCACTTCAATGATTGTTATTTCTGTTTAGTAAATACTAATGGAATCAATCGAAATAACTGCAGTAAGTGGACTTATCCCAATTTAGACTCGGCAATACGCCCTATCCCGCACTCAGATGAAATACCGATTCCAACATTTCATCAGCTACCACATATCTCTGATGACGAATATTTTCCCTCTGATCGCTCTTCTGATGCTAATAAAAGTTCTGATGCTAATGAAACTAACAGTGACTATGAGGGGACGTCATTAGTTCCTCAACGCTTCAATCAAAATGAATTAAATGATCTCACCAGGGATCTCAATTTATCGAAAAAAGCTTCTGAAGTACTGGCTTCTAGGTTGAACGATAAAAAAATACTGGAACAAGGAACCAAAATTACCTTTTACCGTACAAGAGAAAAAGATCTGCTACCATTCTTTTCTCAAGAAGACAATCTTGTATTTTGTCACGAAATTAGGGGACTCATGAAAGAAATGGGACTTTCTGAATATATACCAGATGATTGGCGCCTATTTATTGACAGTTCAAAGCGAAGTTTAAAATGTGTCCTTCTACATAATGGGAATAAATATGGTTCAATACCACTAGCTCACTCAACGAAACTGAAAGAAGAATATAATACCATAGCTTTGGTCTTGCAGAAGATAAAGTATTACGAACATCAATGGATGATTTGTGTAGACTTAAAAATGGTAAACTTTCTTCTTGGGCAGCAAAGTGGTTACACGAAATATCCGTGTTTCTTGTGCCTCTGGGATAGTAGGGACAAAACACACCACTGGGTTAGAAAAGATTGGCCTCAGAGAGAAAACATGGACGTTGGGGAAAAGAATGTCATTAACGACGCTTTGGTTGAAAGAGAAAAAATCATACTTCCTCCGTTACATATAAAGTTGGGCTTAATGAAGCAATTTGTAAAGGCTCTTGATAAGAATGGGTCTTGTCTTGCATATATAGGGGTAAAAATGCATCAGTTGAGCACAGAAAAACTCAAAGCAGGGATATTTGACGGCCCACAAATAAGACGATTAATTAAGGATCCTGCCTTCATAAACTCAATGAATCAAGTTGAACGAGAAGCTTGGACATCATTTGTTGCAGTTGTAGAAAATTTTCTAGGCAAACATAAAGCTCAAAACTATGTTGAAATGGTTAACAAGATGCTTAATAGTTTTAAATCCTTAGGGTGCAATATGAGTATTAAAATACACTATTTACACAGCCACTTAGACCGTTTTCCAGAAAATTTAGGAGACATGAGTGAGGAACAAGGTGAAAGATTTCACCAAGATATTAAAGTTATGGAGGACCGCTACCAAGGAAGATGGGACATGCACATGATGGCAGATTACTGCTGGAGTTTAAAAAGGGACTGTTTAAAAAAAACATTCAAGAATGTCGCGGAAAAGAAGCTTTCCAAGTGTTGAGTGACTATTTCATTTCTTCAATGTTTTTTTTTTGTTTGTAAGTACGATATAATATTGTATTTTGTATAACTAAAATAAAAATTTCGTATCTACAAATTTACTACACTTACGGATTTGAGTTACAATAATGTAACTTATATTTCTCTAAAATTGTATATCTTAAAAATTTGAGCTCCTAGGTACAAATGAATACGTTATTTGAATTCAGGACATCGAATTGATATAGAATCAGCTCAAAAAACCTCGACACCAAAACAGCTGTTCCCCTGTGTTATACATGGAAAACCAAATTATTTCGCGTCTTTCTCTAACATAATGCTCTCTCTGTCTTCTCGTAAGAAATACCTTAAGATACTCGTATATACATGTCACATAGAACTTTTATCTTCTTCTGGTCTGATTAGCTTGCTGAGTCAGTATCTGACTAGACATGTTAGTAACTTCGACTCTTAATTCTTTTACTGAAAAGTCATTTGGGGTGTATTTTGTCAAGTCACATTTTATACTTTCATAACATTTCAATCACAGAACCGAACACTAATTGTGCCAGACGAACTTACACTCGACAGGTTTTTTTTGTATATTGTATCATGCTTATTAATCAGTAACACATAAAAATTTTTAAGATTCTTTTTGAACTGCTCTTCTCCGCTTTCCCTCTTATCTTCCGGTTTTTAATCTATTTCTTGTGTGTGCTTACTATTTCTTGTTTTATTTGTTTTTTTATTTTGAGAAATGGACTCATAAATATATTAATATTGTTATTAATTTTGCAGGTGTGGCTTGGATTATTCGTAACACGAATACAATACAAAAAGTGGATGCCAATTCGTCAACATTTTCAAAAAAATTTTCTCATGAATTTTAAGAATATACCACTAAAAACAAAAAAAAGTATTATATTACAATGTACACAAGCTGAAAGGATTTTATTACTGGCGATCTCTGTAGTTATATTTATACCATGTTTAATTTTAAAAGAAGTTCATAGCGATCCGAAGAGCTGGATTTTACTTTCTTTAATGGCCGACAAATTTATTTTTAAAATATCAAGGCTGATTGACTTTTTCATTTTCGTATTGTTCTATTTTCAGTATGTTAGTCTACTGTTTCCACTATGCTACTGTTTCACTTTATATAGCGTCCCATATTATCAGCTATTACTTTTAAATCTATATGTTCGTGACACTTTTAAACAAATGAACCCACTTCCATGTAATAACTATAATAATCGCGTTAAAGAAAATCTAAAATTCATATCAATGTGGTACCAGCAACTATTAAGGTAGGTTTACACTTTTGATATAAAATACAGTTTAACTGTTTTGAATTTAATCAGATCTTTCTGACACGTGTTTCGCTCTCGCGACCATTTTCGAAGAGGTTTACAATAAGACCAAACTTAAGTTCTAAAAGATATTATTATATGAATGGTTAATTGGTACTAAATTTAAATTAAGAGGTTAATTGTGATGACTGTTACGCTGTCTATGTAGGACAAATGGAACGGAGAAAGAGAGAAAGATTAAAAAAACATATTTTAAAAAAACAAAAATTTACAGGCCTTGCTGAACAGTGCATAGACAATAATTACCTTTTTAATAACGGATGAAGTTGCGATATAGTGCTCAAAAAGGAAAACATATGGATTATTTAGAAATTCTTAGCATAAAAGCCATTAAAAATAATATAAAAATAACGAACACCCAAATAAAATTTGCAAATACCTCCATATTAGACGCCGTGTTAAGATAGACCAAATGTAATTAATCTAATTTTATTACCTCTTAATTTAAATTTAGTACTAACTAATCATCCAAATGTAATATCTTTTAGAACTCAAGTTTAGTCTTGAATGAATAAATGAATTTAGGGAGGTAGAGTGCGTCGACTGCTATGGTTATTTAGTGTCCGAGAAAGTTTTGGTGATTTATGGATTTTAAATTGTACGGAATTTCGTATTTTTTCCGTGTTTCTGAATAGTGCTGTGTCTCAAAATGTGTTTTATGGTGAGAGGAGATCTACATGTTAGACATGTAGGGGGATTCTCGTTTTTAAGAAGATAAGAATGTGTTTGATATGTGTGCGCACTCTTAAATTTGTGTTTTCCTTTCTGTTCGGAGAATGAAAGTGTAGAGGAGGGAAAGCCAATGATCTAACCTCCCAAGGTTTATTGTTGGAGTCCTCCAGATCCCACTGCAATTGAAATACCTTTTTGAATTCTTGCAACAGATGATTGATAAAGTCTCTAGGGTACTTTTCTGCCAAAAAATAGGTGTGCCAGAGGAGATGGCCCTTTTAGTAAAGACATTAGCCATGTCGTTACCTTTATTGTCGATGAGTCTTGGAATCCATAAAAAGGATATGATTTTATGTTTCAGTCTGGCAACGTATAAAAGGTCCTTGATTTGCCTGATATACGCATCTCCAAGATTAGCAGAACTAATGGATTTGAATGCACCCAGAAAATCAGATACAATTAAAAATTTTGAATTAAGGGATGGGGATATAACAAACCTGATGCATCCTTTGATGGTCAGGAGTTCTGCAGAGAAAACGGTTGAATGAGTGGGTAATTTTAAGGTTTTGGAAATGTTTTGAGTAACAAATGCAGCACCCACACCTATTGATGTTTTGGAGCCATCCATATAAATTATGGTAGATTCCGCATGGAAATTATTTATTTTGTCTGTGATTAAGGAATTTATTCTTTTTTTAGGGTTTACCTCTCAATTAAGAGAACTCATAGAGAGATCAATAGAAGGACAGGTAGAAAGCCAAGGAGAAAATCTTGTGAAGAGAGGATAATCAAATCGAGGATTGGTAACATTGTGGGTTGCCAACAGTTGTTTAACCCTGGATGAAATGGAATTGGGAGGAAAAGACGTAGATGAGAAGTGAATGCGATGTAAAGAGTATGTCTGAATTGAGATCGATAAAGCGAGTTGATATAGGGAGAGATGTCTGGTTAAGTATAGGGGGGTATGGAGGAAAAGCATTGTAAAGTTGTAATGGGAGAAGTTTTGAAAGCTCCCGTAGCTAGCCGCAAGGCCTGATTTTGTATGGTGTCAAGCTTTTTTTTAATTGTAGATCTGGCAGTCATAAATAAAATCTCCATAATTCAACTTAGATAAGATAAGGGATTTAGAAATTGTGATAATAGAGCTGAAATCGGAGCCCCATGTAGTTTCTGCTAGTGAACGCAAAAGATTGATGTGATGGGCTGTACGTGGTCTTAGGAGATTGATGTGCGAGTGCCAATTCAATTTGGTGTCAAAAAAAAGGTCCAGAACGATAAGAGAGTTTTGCGCAGGTATAGCATTACCATTCATTTTGAGAGGATTAAGTCTAGAACAGTTTCTTTCTTTGCAAAAATGTAAAAAGGATGATTTAACACAAATAAAACACTAATAATGTTTTAAATTTCCACTATATTTTTATTTTTCGTGATAACTGTTTCGGCACACGGTGCCTTCTTCGGACGAATAAGAATTTTAAACAGTTTAAAATTCTTATTCGTCCGAAGAAGGCACCGTGTGCCAAAACAATTGTCACGAAAAATAATAATATAGTGGAAATTAAAAACATTATTAGTGTTTTATTTGTGTTAAGTTACGATGAATTTTCATCAAGTAATGGCTAACTCAGTAAATTTTAAAAAGGATGGCGTTGTGGAGGAGAAAGTGTATTGTATTTGGACGAATTTAGAATGTTGTTTAAGGTATTCTGAAGCGAGGAAGTAATATCTTGTGACGAGGGGGAGGAATAATAAAGTAGAATGTCATCAGCAAATAATTTGTATTTCAATTTCTAAACAGGGTGGGTTTAGTTTTATTGTAAACCTCTTCGAAAATAGTCGCGAGACCGAAACACGTGACAAAGTGATCTGAATAAATTCAGTGAAACAGTTATACTGTATTTTGTTTCAAAAGTGTAAATATTAAGATGTTTCACCTAAAACCGACCGCTACCTCCATAAATTTTATTAAGGTAGGTATTAAGAATTTAATCTACTAGATCTTACAATTAACTGCTTTGCAGCAGTCCTTCTGGTGATTATTAAAAGCAACTGCAAGCAATTTAAATCTCAGTAACACAATTTTGCCTAACGTGAAAGGATGTATTCTGCGTCTTTTATTAAACATAGCTACTACGACGATCTACTAAATTTATGTTCGGTGCAGCAAGGATTTAATTTATTTAACTTTTGTTTAATTGCCTTCAGCTCTATTCTTAATTAAATTATTATTTGTAAAAGGATACAAGAATAAGAATTTACACTTGTTTAGAAAATGTTCTTCTGCTATTCCGTTTGGCAGATAATCGCACCAAACCAATGTTATTGTTATAGTGATTAGGCTACTATTTGCTAAATTCCTCTTTAAATTTCGTGTTAATGGAAATATTTTCCCGATTTTCTGAATTGCTTCAATTTAAGCCATAATTTGCAAATAGCGCATGACCAGATTTTACGCTCCATAAAAGAAAAACAGATTCAAAACTCTTATCAGACTCGAAACAAAAATAAGATTGGAATTTTTTTCTTGTTCTTTCACACGCTAACAAACACGTGGCAAAGAAAAATTGCTGCATCATGCTCTTAAAAAATCCTCAATACTAAAGTCACTATAACTATGCATATGTATCTCTTGTTTTTTGTTTCTTAATAATTAATATGTATAATTTCCTTATTCTAGGTATCATCGTGTTATCCAACAAGAAATGGGCCATCCTGGGTACTATTTGCTTGGTATAATGAATATTCTTGTGTGTTTTTTAACTATTTTGTTGGCATACTCTGTAAGTTTTAGTACTAGATAATATTGCCAGTGATGTAACAGGTTTTCTTTTTTTAAAAAAAATTATTTACGTAGCTATAAAGGAAAACTAATAGGGCTTAAAAATATATATACGTTTCTACATAACTACCGTCTACACTAATCCACTTAGACCAGCGTTTCTCAAGTTGTTTCGTTCCATCCGAAAAATTATTTTGTTTGCGCTTCAAAAACGATGCTAATACTGCTTTCAACTCATCATCTGAGACAAACTTTCAGCTACTGAAGCATTTCTTTAGATATATGTATGTGAATATTGTGACTAACAGTTTTCGTTAATGGCTTGGACTGTGCGAGTCTTGTAAACACTGCAGTACTTGTGCAACAGCAAACTTTTGGATCTCCACAAATTTAGGCGTTTTTCTCTAAGCCTTTTTATTAGTAATGGTTTTTTTAATACACTCAATAAGCAAATTTCCTTTGCAGTCTCAAAAAACCGGTCAAGTGCAAGTTAGACTTGCGCAATTAGTGTTCCTTACGGTAATTGTTTCCGATCTTTGTTGAAAACTGATGAACTTGAAAAATTTGTTTTCTTATATACCAGATAAATTACACAGGTCGACATATGAAAAATTTTTGAGCATTGTTTTCATTTTAATAGATATTTTTTTTTATTTCACGTATTTACTATATACTATATATATATATATATATATATATATATATATATATATATATATATATATATATATATATATATATATATATATATATATATACTCCTGGACAAAATTAACGCAACAATATATTAAATTATACAAATCTCTAGAATGAATTAATTTTAATAATATTTAATGAACATTGGTGACACTAAAAGTTAGAAAAAACTTATTTGGATACTTTAAAAGTGAATTAGCTACCAAATTTCTCTATAAGATTCGAATTAAAATTATTCCTAAGACCTAATAACAAAATCGTTGAAATTATGTAATAATGAAAAAAATAAACTGGGACACTAGTAGCAAAATTAATGATGTAACTGGGACACTAGTAGCGTGTGTTGCCTCCTCTACTTCGGATGACAGCGTTTATGCGCCTAGGCATGCTTCTAATTAAATTTTGGATAAAATCTTGAGGAATTGGCTCCCATTCTGTGATAACTGCATTTTCAAGTTCCCTTAGGTTTCTAGGTGCAGATATATGACGTTTCACATTTTTCTTAAGGTGATCCCATACATGTTCTATCGGATTCAGATCCGGGCTTTTTGGTGGCCATTGCATAATCGGTATATCAACTTGATTAAGATAATCGAGTACCTCCCTAGCCACGTGAGGTCGAGCGTTGTCTTGCATAAACAAGAAATTGGGCCCCACAAAATGACCGAAAGGCATCACATGTTCTATTACAATATTCTCAAGATAGTAGTCAGCATTCATGGATCTCGTACGGACAGGAACTAACTCTGTGCGAGCATCAAAGCAGATGCCACCCCAGAATATAACAGAGCCACCGCCGAATGGAATCCTTGCAGAGATATTGCAAGGAGCAAACCTCTCTCCTGGTCTTTGCCATAGTCGCTCACGACTATCTGGATGTTTTAGACTAACCCTAGTTTCATCTGTGAAGAAAAGTTGTTTCCAATCATCCACAGACCAGTTTCCGTGATTTCGAGCAAAACGTAACCTAGCAACTCTGTTCTCTCTAGTAAGTAAGGGCGCAGTGGCTGGTCTCCTACTGTTTAATCCAGCCTTATTTAACCGTCTTCTAACTGTTTTAGAAGAAATTGTGACATTGCAAACAGCTTCGAGTTCGTTTCTTATTATAGAACTAGTGACAGTCCTGTCATATTGTCTTATAAAACGTTCATCTAGGTCGCTAGTGCATCGTTTTTGCCCCTGCCCTAGCCTTCTAGAATAAGTTGCTACTTCATTCAAGCGTCTTACCATACGACTTATTGTCGAACGATGTTTGCCTAACAAACTGGCAACATAACTCTGACAATATCCCTCGTCCAATAAAACTGAGGCTCGCACTACCTCGTGTTTAGTTAAATTCCTTGTCTGATTCATTTTTCTAATTCTTCGGGGTCAAAAATAAAACAGTCTACCTCAAAAACGTATTACTTTGAAAAAGGGAACAATTTATAAGCTTACTATTAAAGAAAATCTATCGCATTATTACAGAAAATTGTTTATCTTCTAAAACATTCTTTAAAACTGTAAATCTAAACGAATTGTTTTGATTTTTGTCATGAACAATGAAACAAAATATGCATAGCCTACTATTTAAATACTCGATAAACTTTAAAACTGGCATAAGAAAAAAGATAAATTAATTTTCAGATTGTTGCGTTAATTTTGTCCAGGAGTTTATATATATATATATATATATATATATATATATATATATATATATATATATATATATATATATATATATATATATATATATATATATATGTTATATATATATATATATATATATATATATATATATATATATATATATATATATATTTATACTTAAAAATAAAATCTTAGTTGGGGAACCCGGCAAAAAGGGCGTGATAAGAGATCACACAATTTTCATTAAGCCAATATTTCGGTCCTAGATTGGGACCTTCTTCAGGGCAAGAACTGAAAAGAAGAACAAAACATATCCACTGATCGTGTTTGGGACAAATTTCAATTAATGATGTTATCATTAAGTTCTTATAATAAATAAAATTAGTGTAGAATAAGAATAATATATTAGTCATAATAAAGTCAAAAAACTCACATGAGAAGTGCAAAGTTTCGTTAGCCTGAATGGCCGTAGGTAGCTTATACATAAAAAAGTTGGTTAATCCAGGGGGGGGGGGGGGGGGGGTGTGGGGGGGGGGGGGGGGGGGGGGGGGGGTTTAAAATATATAAAATACACACTATGGCCATGTGTGGTGGTCACAGGTGAAATAATTAACAATGTTTTCAAGATCCAAGGTTCTCAATTACATCCATATTTTAAATTTGGTTTTTATAATTTTGTCTACAGTGTTATAGTGTGTATTTTATATATTTTATGGATTAACCAACTTTTTTTTTTATATATAAGCTACCTACGGCCATTCAGGCTAACGAAACTTTGCACTTCTCATGTGAGTTTTTTGACTTTATTATGACTAATAGCTTATTCTTGTTCTACACTAATTTTATTTATTATAACAACTTAATGATAACATCATTAATTTAAATTTGTCCCAAACACGATCAGTGGATATGTTTTGTTCTTCTTTTCAGTTCTTGCCCTGAAGAAGGTCCCAATCTAGGACCGAAACATTGGCTTAATGAAAATTGTGTGATCTCTTATCACGCCCTTTTTGCCGAGTTCCCCAACTAAGATTTTATTTTTAAGAATTTTGGTAGATACGACAATCTTTTGCTTTCTTTCTTTATTCTATATATTTATATATATATATATATATATATATATATATATATATATATATATATATATATACATATACATATACATATATATATATATATATATATATATATATATATATATATATATATATATATATATATACACATATATAAATATATATATATATATATATATATATATATATATATATATATATATATATATATATATATATATGTATATTATATTTAATAAAATCACAAAACCTGCCAAAGAAATCACTGAGAGGAAAATCACCACCTGGACCCACCACCATCAATCCCAAGCGTAACCGACGTAGATGCGGGACAAACACAACCACCAAAGCCAGGCCAAGCCGCGTATGTTTTGCAAGAACAATATGCAACTACCAAGGCTGGCAAACCAAGACAGCGGCTAAAGTGGACAGTTGAAATGAACAGGACAGTGATGCGCTGTTACTACACTCCCACCAAACTCGAAACAATAACATCGGGCTATAGAATGGAACTGCACAGACTTTTCTTGACCGAATATCCATATCTCCAATTACTTGTTACAGAACAGAGAGTAATAGACCAAAAAAGAATTATTACCAAGAACAATCGCCTCACACCTTTCGAATTGCAAACATCAAAGATACAGTAGCTGCTGAACTGAACACAGACCAACCAAACAATAGAAACAATAGAGCAGATACCGAACAAACCTCACACACAATCACCCAGCCGAACACAACAAGACTCACCACCCAGGAGAGCATAACTCAAAATAATATTACGAGGCATATAGCGAGTATCGCACAACACCATATTATAGACAACAAAATCAATCACTCGCAACCCCCAACAACATCACACCGAATCACCTCTCATACAAACATTCAAAGCAAAAATTGAGTCACATCTAGCTCGATGGTAAGGCAGCGACCCCACAACAAGAAATCCCATCCCTCGTTTAATCTTCAAACAGAGCACGCAATTAATCCTCAACACAATAAACAAGCACATAATACCCCAGTACATTACAGACTTAAGCACAATCGAAGACATTCACACAATAATATACCCAGCAGCAATCACCACTCTAGCATAAATTAATCAAAAACGACAAGGAAACCCCAACAGCACAAAACCAAAATTCAAATGGCAAATGAGAAAACAAAATCAACAACATCAGGAGAGATCTAGGACACCTTACCCAGTTTATAGACGGAAACGAGTCCAAACGTGTCATACAGGGAGTAGATAAGATCAAATCCAAGTCTCCCAACAGAACACTGCCAGAAATCCTTGATACTCCGTAGATACAAAAAAACAAGCGAGAGGAAAGACACCAACAACCTCTTTCGAAAAAGCGAAAAACAGTTCTACCGAAAAACTATGTACAACAAACAGATAGCAGTGACTGAACCATCAAACAAACAAGAACTCACAGATTATTGGAAAACTATCTGGTCAGAATCCAAACTACACAATAAGAACACCCCCTGGATCAAAGCCGAAGAAGACAAACATAAACATGTGACAGAACAAGAAAATTCCATATTAACTACACAAGAAATTACAGAAACAATAGGATTAAGTAAGTAATATATATATATATATATATATATATATATATATATATATATATATATATATATATATACAAGAAATTACAGAAACAATCAAATACACACACACAAGTGGAAATGCCCTGGAATAGACAATATACAAACCTTCTGGTGCAAACAGTTTACCATCACACACGAAGCACTCACACATCAAATCAACAAAGCTATTCTGTTACCACACACATTCCCCACTTTCCTTACACAAGGAATAACATACGTCAAACCCAAAATCTCAGACACCACAAACCAGTCAAATTGCCGACGTATCACCTGTCTTCCAACCCTATACAAGATCATCACAGCCATAATTTCCAAGAAAATAGAACAACACCTAACAGACAACAATATTGTCAGAGAAGAGCAGAAGGGGTGCAGGAAAAGTAGCCGAGGATGCAAGGAGCAGCTGATCATAGATAGCATGATTATGGGACAAACCAGAAAAGAACACAGAAACCTTCACATCGGTTACATAGACTATAAAAAGCCTTCAACTCCATATCCTACAGCCGGTTAATCAGAGACTTAGAAATCCAGGCAATTTTTCGCGCAAATTATGAAAACATGGAAAACCAAAATACGCCTAGAAATACAAACCGAACACATCCAAACAGAAGAGCTGTACATCAGACGGTGTATATTTCAGGGAGACTTGCTCATCGCTCTATGGTTTTGCCTCTGTCTCAATTCACTCTCAAATACACTAAACAGAACAGGGCATGGCTTCAACATCAGACACCAAAAAGTGAATCAACATAAAATAAATCACCTCCTATATATGGATGACATAAAACTCTACGCTGCCACAAAAACACAGCTGAAAGAATTCCTCAAAATCACAGAAATATTCATCTTAGATATCAATATGGAATTTGGTATAAATAAATGCAAAGTGCTTCACATCAACAAAGGCTAATGGAAGGGCCACCATGAGACAGAAACCATCAACAACGAACTCGATAACACATTCGACAAAGAAACATACAAATATCTAGGCTTCCAACAAAGCGCCAAACTCAACCACACTCACATCAAAACAGAGCTCAGAACTGAATTCAAAAACAGACTCACGAAACAAAACTCAGCTCCAAATATCTTACTAAAGCCATCAACACGTTTGCTATACCTATACTCACATATTCATTATATACTGTATATATATACATATTGGGTTTTTGGTAATTTCTGGTTAATACGACTTTATCCTGGATGGCAAGTAGAAGCCTTCTGTTTCAGGGAATAGCTGCCCATCCTGTAACCAGGTGTATGATTGTTTTTCATTTACGTGTTCTTGTTATGTGGTATCTGTGTTTTCCGTGGAGTGTTTTTTCTGACCACGTTTTCATCTTTTCTTGTTGTAATAGTGTGTGATTGTGTGTGTCTAATGGGTGGTCTGTCTGGGATAAGTCGAGAGGTGTGTAGTTTTTGTCTGCTTTCACTGTTGCTGTGTGGAAGCTGGTTTGGTTGCTGTGAATTGATGTCTATGATTCTTCTTCCTCCTGCCTTCCTTTCGATGGTAAGTCTTTCTTTGCATGGGTTAGAGTGTAATTTCCTGTATTTGGTGAATTGAGAACGTATAAAGATGTGAATGTTTTCTATGTCTGTTTGTGATCATTTAATGATACCAAATGAATATGTGAGTATAGGTATAGTAAACGCGTTGATGGCTTTAGTAAGATATTTGGAGTTGAGTTTTGTTTGTAAAAGTTTCGTGAGTCTGTTTTTGAATCCAGTTCTGAGCTCTGTTTTGATGTGAGTGTGGTTGAGTCTGGTGCTTTGTTGGAAACCTAGATATTTGTATGTTTCTTTGTCGAGCATGTTATCGAGTTTTTCGTTGTTGATGGTTTCTGTCTCATGGTGGCCCTTCCATTGGCATTTGTTGATGTGGAACACTTTGTATTTATTTACACCAAATTCCATATTAAAATCTAAGATGAATATTTCTGTGATTTTGAGGAGTTCTTTCAGCTGTGTTTTTGTGGCAGCGTAGAGTTTTATGTCATCCATATATAGTAGGTTTATTTTATGTTGATTCACTTTTTGGTGCCTGATGTTGAAGCCATGCCCTGTTCTGTTTAGTGTATTTGAGAGTGGATTGAGACAGGCAAAACCATAGAGCGATGAGCGAGTCTCCCTGAAATATACACCATCTGATATACAGCTATTCTGTTTGACCGGCAGTGGGATATGGAGTCGAAGGCTTTTTTATAGTCTATGTAACCGATGTGAAGGTTTCTGTGTTCTTTTCTGGTTTGTCCCATAATCACGCTATCTATGATCAGCTGCACCTTGCATCCTCGGCTACTTTTCCTGCACCCCTTCTGCTCTTCTCTGACAATATTGTTGTCTGTTAGGTGTTGTTCTATTTTCTTGGAAATTGTGGCTGTGATGATCTTGTATAGGGTTGGAAGACAGGTGATACGTACGGTACGGTACGGTAATTTGACGGGTTTGTGGTGTCTGAGATTTTGGGTTTGACGTATGTTATTCCTTCTGTAAGGAAAGTGGGGAATGTGTGTGGTAGCAGAATAGCTTTGTTGATCTGGTGTGTGAGTGCTTCGTGTGTGATGGTAAACTGTTTGCACCAGAAGGTTTG
Source organism: Pachyrhynchus sulphureomaculatus (assembly GCA_019049505.1). NCBI lineage: Eukaryota > Metazoa > Arthropoda > Insecta > Coleoptera > Curculionidae > Pachyrhynchus > Pachyrhynchus sulphureomaculatus. The sequence continues at coordinate 234,461,327 of CM032446.1, read as the reverse complement.
TATATTGTCTATTCCAGGGCATTTCCACTTGTGTGTGTATTTGATTGTTTCTGTAATTTCTTGTGTATATACATATATATATACATATATATATATATATATATATATATATATATATATATATATATATATATTACTTACTTACTTAAGCCTTATGACTTTCTACCCCTTGTTAGGAGTGTAAGGCCCGTGGAGTTGAGTTATTCTATATTTGTTTTTTCCATATTTCCTTCTGTATATATATATATATATATATATATATATATATATATATATATATATATAGGGTGTCCCAGTATTTCGTGTACATAGAGTTACTGTAGATTTCGGGGATGAAAATATGACCAACCCAACTTATCTTAGTCCAAAAATTCGTAAATTTTGAAATACAGGGTGTCAAAGTTTTATTTTAGTTTTTTTTAAGGAGCTTTCTTAATAATTGTACTATTGCACAAGATTTGGTGCTTAGAGGTTTTCTGAGATGAAATATCGAAATCAGCTCACAGGTTTGTTGGAAATTGTAGGAGACGCTACTTATTGCACTATGTATACTTTTAAATTGTCATCAGTTTGAATTAAATATTCGTATTCTTCTCCTTCTTCTGTATAAAAAAGCTGTCTTGGTGAATGTTGCTCCGAGCAAGAGTTTCTGAGAATATTTCCATTTTTTAATTCCATTATCAAATTCGCAAATGCAGGCTTAGGACAGGTCCAAAAAAATAGTCTTTGAAATTTGGAGCTTGCTTAAAGGCAAACAGGCTAACAACAATAATAAATTTAAAGACCAACGGACCAACAAGAGTAAGAATGTAAAAACCAACTGGCTAAGGGCATAAAAGATTACCCACAAATTGATAAATTCGAAAAAAGTTTAATCGATCAACTGAGAAGGTATTGGTTTCACAATAAATGTTCAATATGGCCGCCACCTTCGTTAAAGCATAAATTAATACGTCGCAGGAAATTTAAATGTATTTTTCTTAAAATGTGTTCATCTCGTAAATTTAAATCCTATTCCACAATTACTCAATGTTGTCGATTTGAACTTGATAAACTTTCGATTCAATGCACCTTTTCCGATGCACCCTAAAGGAAAAAATCGCACTGACTTAAGTCTGGGGAAGGAGGTGGCCAGTGAATAGGAGCACCTCTTCCGATCCATTTATCTATGTAACTTTGGTTCAAAAAGATTCTCACATTACGCGCAAAATGGGGTGGTGCACCATCATGCATGAAAAACATGACACGACTTAAATTAATTGGTGACATGTTAAAGACATCCTACATGTTTGTCTGGAAATATTTTGCAAAAATTATTCGTGAAATATTGAAAATAGGTAACCCCAAAGCGCCTTAAGTGATTTACCGATGTTGCTGAAGATCAGTGACAATTAGTTTTTTAACGGTTTGATTTAATTAAACAAAAAAATGATGTGAAATTTTAACCTATATTTATTGTGTTAATACATTGTTTACTTGGAAATTTTTAATTGTTAAGAAAAAACAAGTTGTTTGTACTTATTCAAGTAAAGTAGTTATCAGTAGGTATATTTCAATTAAAAATCGATTAAAAGTATGCAGCCTCTTTAAATTAGTTTTACGTTTTATTATCGAAGGGCGCTATTTATCAATATTTTTCTCCAAATACTTTTGTTACATATATATATATATATATATATATATATATATATATATATATATATATATATACCAGTTTGGCTATATTATTTGTAACACCCGATATTAAAGGATTTTCGTAACATCCAGTATATCCTGTTATATATATATATATATATATATATATATATATATATATATATATATATATATATATGTTATATATATGTATATATATATATATATATATATATATATATATATATATATATATATATATATATATATATATATAATATATATATATATATATATATATATATATATATATATATATATATATATATATATATATATATATATATATATATATATATATATATATATATATATATATATATATATATATATATATATATATATATATATATATATATATATACAGTCCCTGGCCAAATTATTAGACGCACTGCAAGATTTCATGTAAAATATTAATTACCGAGTGATATTGTACCGTTTTTTATTATTTTAAATTGATTTGTTTTTTATTTTTATATTATCGAATCAATGACCTATTTATTTGACATAAATAAAACAGCATTAATTTAGAAAAGCATAAGTTTATTAAGTTTTAAAGAAAAGTGAAATTAATGTTAGTAAAAGTCAATATTTAGTTGAGCCACCTTTAGCCGCTATCAAAGCTTTAATTCTGCGCGGCATGCTATCAATGCAAGATTGTACTGTCTCCTGCATTTGAGGATGATGATTCCACACATGAATAATCTTTTCTAGGAGCTGGGTTTTGTTGGTAATCACATCTTTAGCCACTTCCCTTTTCATCAGCTCCCACACATTTTCAATCAGGGCTATTACCCGGCCAATCCAACAGAGGGATATTTTTTTCTGCCAAAAAAGCTTTAACAGACCGAGCAGTGTAGCAGGGAGCTCCATCTTGCATGAAAGTGAATGGTTTCCCATTTGGAAACCATTCTCTGAGCTGCGGAATCAACCGATTTTGTAATACTTCTTTGTACTGATCTTGCCTCATTATTCCTTTGACGACGTACAGACGTCCAGTGCCCTTGCCGCTCATGACTGACCAAATCATCACTTTGGTGGGATGTTTAACCGTCGGGACGACACAATCAGGATGAAACTTTTCTCCATGACGACGACGCACATACTGAGCTTTATTCTGCAAAATTTCGAATGTGCTTTCGTCACTGAAGCAGACCTGTCAAAAATAGGAAAAATATATAAACTTCCATGTTTATTTGCTTTATTTAACTGAAAATGATAATAATGTATCAATTATTGATTAAATTGCTGTATCTTACCGATCTCCAGAAGTCCACATCTTTGTCTTGCCATTGTTTGGCCCACTTCAGGCGCTTTGCTTTCATTGCAGCTGTTAACTTGGGCTTCCTGGCGGAGCGACAGGCCTTAAAATCTAATTCTTTCAATTTTCTTCGAACAGTGCTCTCAGAAGCATTTACGCTAGCATCCTGGAGTTGTGATTTTATTACCTTTGTGGTAGCAAATCTGTTTTCTACACAAATTTTCTTCAAACATCTCTCTGACCGTGGAGTGAAAATTGGTTTTCTACCGCATCTTTTCTTTCTTTTCGGGCTTAATTCCTTCCCTGACTCAATTTTCTTTTTTATGCGTCGTACACTAGCTTCAGAAACCTCCAATCTTCGTGATATTTCTCGGTTTGTAAATGTTTTCGCAATCACAAGGGCCTTCACTTCAGCTTTTTTACGTGGTGAAAGATCGCCTTTTCTACCCATAATGAAAATAGTCCAATTACTTTTTTAAAACACTGCATACAAAATAAACTAATAACTGAGTAGTATAAAACTGTTAAACAAACAATCACAGTCCATAAAGTCACAGAAACACGTCCGTACCTGACTCGATTCCGATCGCGACTGATACAGGTTTGTACTTGTTTACGTTCATGTATCATTTTGTCAACACAGTGTTGCCATATGTTAAAAATAAATACAAATATGTAGTCTACAACAATTCTTTTAAATAAAAATCAATAATATTGTAGTTTAAATATACCATTATTGCATAAAAACTCTTAAGAAACATAAAATTACTAAAAAAAATACAGTGCGTCTAATAATTTGGCCAGGGACTGTATATATGTATATATATATATAATATATATATATATATATATATATATATATATATATATATATATATATATATATATATAAATACATATGTCTAAAAAAATTCTTATGTTTTAGCCTCATGGATTATTATTTTCATTGAGTTGCATAATAACGTTTTTTTCTATAATCTTCTTTATAACATACAAAGGACAAATCTACCAAAACCAAGTAAGTTTTTTGTTCGAATTTTTTTAAACCGTTCGAAAGTATACTTAATTTTCTGATGACTTTAATAATATGAAAAAAAAATTAAGTAAATCAGTAGACAAAAATGAGGCGGTATGGCCATAGTGTAGTTAAAAAAAAAATACAGCGTAAAGGTTGCCTTTCTCAGGAATGTAATTGCAAGCCACCCATCGTATTATGCCTAGTACAGTTCGGAACCGGCATTCAACTGTAGCTCTCCTTTGTCTGTGAAACACTTAAAAAAAAGTCACCAACCAAAGGCAAAGACGAAAGGGTCGCCTACGTCTGTATCGGATATCGTACTTAAAGAAGACGATATGCAAAGAAACCAACTACCGGTATAGAAGATACTAGAAGTGTTATCAGTTGTTTTAATCGTGATGTTGCATCTAAAACTAAACAATTATATCATATATCTCTCATTCATGGAACGGAAGTTTTCATGGCTTTGGATAGATGATCAATAATGGTTTTTCTGATTAGGCCGCGCCAAATTAAAGTGATTTTTCCGATATTTCAGCTACGATTGCATGACGGCATATTTACGAATATCGTTTGATATTGGAACACTGAATGAGCTCAAAGCAGTAAGAGTCAGGTATTTACTGTAACCTTAATCTCTATTAATATTGTTAGAGATTCTGAATATTTAGATTAAAGATTGAGAACCTTTAATTTCTTTTATGTTGATGTAAATTGTTGATGTTCAGTTAGAGTTGATTGTACATTTTGTCGTTTCCTGATACATCTTTTCTGTTCTTTAAATCCAGTTGATATTTATCTTCCAGTTTCTCCTACATAAACCAGACCACATAAATATGGAATTTTCTGGATTCCTTTAGTTCGTTCTCAGGCACGGCCAATTTTTTTAGGAGGGTTAAAGCTTGTGTGAAAAGGTAAAACTACACTATCTACTGGTAGATCTTCATTATCATCTTGTTTGGGAGTCGCGTTTTTAAAGTGGTTGATGACAGATGTTTTTTGAGAAGGATAATGATGCGAGTTAAAGTCCATTTGTTTGGAGTTGTTAGCACACAACATGGGTTATAAACATTAAAATGTCATAAACCATAAGCGTCCAAAATTTCTTTACCAATATTTGCATTGTCAGTTTTAATCACCTTTATTTTCTATCTCTATCTATTTATCTCAGTACGACCTTTTTCTAAAAAATATTTTATTACATGCCTTCTAAATGATGAAACTAAAAATCTTATTTGTACGATAAAGGCTTACGAGTACAATTCACAATTCTTAAGAACTAGAAATCTGCAGTGTTATAAAGCGTAATGATAATAGGTACAATAAAATTATCAATAAAACTACTTAATTATTTAGTTAACTGTCACTAAATATATTTGTAAAGATTTTACAATTGCGTTATCGCGATTTCGTAGTACAACTACATTGTCAAACGCTTAACTAAGACTAAAACAGATTTTTGGTATTTTATGTTTATACTAGCCGGGCCCGCGGCTCCGCTCGCGTGGACTTGATTCACCACTATCGTCACTGCTTATTCCTTATGTTACCCAACGTAATAAAATATCTCCCATTATTTCCCCTTATCTCCCAATATTTCTCCTTATCTCCCATTATGTCACCATAACTCCCATTATCTAGACTTATCTTTGCTTATCTCCCATTATTTCTCCTTATCTCCCATTATTTATATTTATCTCCCATTATCTCACCTTATCTCCCATTATCGAGCCTTATCTCGACTTATCTCCAATTATTTCTCCTCATCTCCCATTATCTAGGTCTATATCGAATTATATAGGTTTATATGTTTAAATTTATAAAAACACGTAAACCGGATAAGTGATTCTCAAGTGATAAGCGCACTAACGGACAGACAGAAAGACGTTGCATTTTATATATTTTCTAGATAGAAGATTATAGATAACCTGGCCAGAGAACAAATGTATGAATTAAAAAAAAAAACACATAAATCGGATAAGGGGTTCTCGAGTGATAAGCGCACTAACGGACAGACACACAGCAGAGAGACGTTGCATTTTATATATATTATATTCTTTGCTACATGATATTGTTCCGTATTTAATGCTTTAGGCAGTGTATTGCAAGAGAACGCGCTAGCGGCAAACTTTTCTCCGACTTAATTCACTATTATCGTCACTGCTTATTCCTTATGTCACCTAACGTAACGTAATAAAATATATCCTATAACCTGGCCAGAGAACATATGTATGTTTAACAAAAAAGCACGTAAATCGGATAAGTGGTTCTCCAGTGATAAGCGCACTAACGGACAGACAGACAGAGAGACGTTGCATTTTATATATATTATAGATATTCTTTGCTACATCATATTGTTCCATATTTAATGGTTTAGCATGTTTAAAAAAGGGAAGCACGTAAATCGGATAAATGGTTCTCCAGTGATAAGCGCACAAACGGACAAACAGACAGATATACGTTACATTTTATATATATTATAGATGTAATAAAATATATATCTATAACCTGGTCACAGAACATATGTATGAATTTAAAAAATCACGTAAATCGGATAAGTGGATCTCGAGGGATAAGCGCACTAATGGACAGACAGACAGACAGAGAGACGTTGCATTTTATATATTATAGATATAGATTATTATTATTATTATTATGTTACCTGGCCAAAGAATATATGTATGAATTTAAAAAAAGACACGTAAATCGGATAAATGGTTTTCGCGTGATAAACGCACTAATGGACAGACAGAGAGACATTGCATTTTATATATATTATAGATTATAGATTATAGATATTCTCTGCTACATAATATTGTTCCATATTTAATGGTTTAGGCGGTGTATTGCAAGGCAACGCGCTAGCGGCAAACTTTTTTCCGACATCATTCACTATTTTACGTCACTACTCATTCCTTATGCTACCTATCGTAATAAAATATAGCCTATAACCTGGCCAGAGAACATATGTATGTTTATTATATGTTAAAACAGTTGGAACAAAAGAGAATTTGCTACGTCTAATTGACTATTCAGTAAATTTATAATATGGTCCTTTGAATGTCTGTAAATTTCTATAGATTCTAAGAAATTGAGTTTTGACCCTTTAGGTGCCATATGGAGTATTTGTAAACAATTGATATTGGGAAAAGTATGGCCTGTTTCTAAGAAATGTTTAGCAAAGTGTGATTTTTCATTTTTTAGCCTATAAGAGGCATTGTGTTCTGCGAATCTTGTCTTGAAATTCCGTCCCGTTTGGCCTACGTAACAGCTATTGCACTCTTGACAATTAAGTTTATAAACTCCTGATTTATTGTACGTATTAGTTTTATCTTTGGCATTAAAAAATATATTGGATAATTTTTGAGTGGGTTTTAAAGCTGTTCTGGTTTTTTCGGTCGTGAGAACTTGGGATATTTTATCCGAGATGGGACCAAAATATGTCAGAGGTATGAATGTTTTCTTTTCTCGGTAGTCTTTTACGGGATAGATTAAGCTGAAAGTGATTTGTTTTCGTTTACGGCTTATTAAAGTATAAATTATTTTAGGTTGGAAGCCGTTATTGAGTCCTATATTTTTGATTGTGTCCAGTTCTTTTTTTAAATTATTTTTACTAAGAGGGATATTGAAGGCTCTATGGATCATAGATCTATAGGCTGCCTGTTTATGGGAGTTAGGGTGTATTGCGTCAGCTGGGATGGTGACATCTGAAAAGGTTGATTTGCGGAAGATATCGAATTCTAGTTTATTTCTCTTTTTCAAAATTGTAATATCTCAGAAATTTATTTTATTATCGGTTTCCTTTTCAAGTGCGAAAAAAGAAGGCATTTCTCGCGGGAAAATCACTCTATAGATCGTAATTTTCACTTAATCAGGACACATTTTTTTTTAGATGTTCGTTTTTAGTGTTCCGTACGGAACACTTATAAGATCACTTCGGTATCTGTCCCTCTGTCTGTCACACCCGGTTTTCTCCGAAACTATTTGACATAAAAAGTTGAAATTTGGTACTAATATAGGAATTGATGACCTCATCAGGTCCGTGTAGTTTTGAAAGTTAAATTTTGACTTAGTTTTGGGGGATAAAATCGGAAGAGAAAAAAAAATTTTACTTGGTAATCGAGTGGGGTGTCAAATGAAAGCTTGTAAAAACACGAGTTCAAAAATATATATAATACTTTTCTTTGAATTATTCTGAAAAAATCGCGAAAAATCGCTGGCCCCCCCTTTATCTCGAAAAGTACTGAACAAAAAATTTTGAACAAATTCTGGAATATTCTCCACGGGGTGTAGATTGAACGAAAATTAATTATCACGAGTGTATTGCCTTTAATAATTTATCTGGTATATAAAAAAACAAAAATTTCAAAGTCATCCATTTTCAGTAAAGATCGGAAACAAGCTTTGTCGAAAACTCAATTGGGATGTGTTTTGTAAAGGCGCTGATTATTTTATACCTGCGTAAAAACATTTTTTATTTCAGAAGCAATCAACGTACGGAACACTAATTGCGCAAGTTCAACTTGCACTTGACCAGTTATTTTTTTTATTGTCAATCGATCGGTCGGGCTGGATTTTTGATTTTTCCCCCGTGTTTTTCCGAAATTTGAGAAAAAATTTGTATTTCCATGAAAGTACGGTTTTCCCACAGATAGCTTCTTAGATGGTTTCCTTCCATATTAAGGATAGATTTTTCTCAGAAATCAATTCTTTTGATGTACAATCAATCTACCAACCTTGGATTATCATTTTTGCCCCAGGTTTTGCAAAAATTGCAGATATCTTTGGCGTAATCTAGGATACACCACATGGAGCTAGTGTCTGCTGGTATTCCTTTGTGTGTTTGTGTGTCTGTCTGTGTGAAAAAAATAAAAAAATATTCTAAAATTAGTTACTACAAAATTTTTCTGGGATTTCAGAAGATCTTATAATTACTTCTTTCTTATAAAGTTGTCCATGATTATTACAATGAATATCCCAATGAAATATCAGCAATTCGCTTCCATTCTTCTAAAGTCGAAAACTAAGGACAGCAGTATTCTTCTGGATTATCTGAAAGAGTATAATATTTCAATCCATGCACAAGAGTCCTTCAAAACCAAGTTAAATCGTCTTTTCCTACCGATTTTCTTGAAGAATCGGAAAAATTCGTTTTATTCAGAAAATTGGTTTTATAGGAATAGCTCAAAATGCCAAAGATGTCTGCAATTTTTGAAAACTCTGGGGCAAAAATGATAGTCCGAGGTCGGTAGATTGATTATCCATCAAAAGAATTGATTTTTAAGAAAAATCTGTCCTGAATATGAAAGGAAAACCATCTATGAATGGTAATTTGCGGAAAAATCGCACTTCCATGAAAATAAAAATTTATTCTCACATTTTTGAAAAACACGGAGAAAAAATCAAAAATCCAGCTCGACTGATCGGTTAACAATAAAAAAATGAATATTAAATAACCGGTCAAGTGCAAGTTGAACTTGCGCAATTAGTGTTCCGTACGTTGATTGCTTTTAAAATAAAAAAAATTTGTTACAGAGGTATAAAATGATCAGTGACTTCACAAAATACCCCCCAAATGAGTTTTCAACAAAGTTTGTTTCCAATCTTTACTGAGATCTGATGACCTTGAAATTTTTGTTTCTTTATATACCATATAAATTATTAAAGGTAATGCACTCGTGATAATTTTCGTTCAATCTACACCCCGTGGAGAATATTCCAGAATTTTTTCGAAATTTTTTGATAAGTACTTTTCGAGATAAGGCCCGGGACAGCGATTTTTCGCGAATTTTTAAAAATAATACAAAGAAAAGTGCGCGCAAATATAATATTATATATATATATATATATATATATATATATATATATATATATATATTTTTTTTATTTGTGTTTTCACAAGCT